>LGRX02025710.1:0-31306 GCA_001247695.2 Cymbomonas tetramitiformis | reverse complement strand
CCCCCCACCGGTGGAGATCAAGTCCTACTCCATCGCAGAGATCCAGACGGTGCAGAGCGGCATCGACGGGAACTGCAGCAGCTTTGCGTCGCCCGTTGAGGGTGAGCTGGTGTCCACGGTGCGCGGCTTCGCGATGCGCCTGCGCGTGTGTGTAAAGTGCGGAGGCGCGTTGTGTGAGGTGGTCGCTTGGGTCGCGTGGGGTGGCGATGCGGGGGAGGGGCGGCGACAGTGCCGCAGGGGGCGTGACTGAGGCTAGCAGGGACGGGGAGGGTTGGGGGGAGGGGCGAGGGTCGGGGCGGGAGCACAGAGCGGAGTGGTGACGGTGGTGCAAGACGGGTACATGTACTTCATCGAGGACTACGACGGAGGCGCGTACAGCGGCGTCAAGGTGTACCTGACGGGAGATCAAACGAAGCCTGTGTCGGCGGGAGGGCATCTGCCGAAGGTGGGCGACAAGGTGGAGGTGACAGGCACAGTGATGGAGCACTATTTCGCGACGCAGATTGGGAGCGTGATTGGGACCAGGGTGCACGCCGAGGGCCTGCGCATACCGGTGCGTACGTGCCGGCACAGAAGGGTGGCAGGGGCCGGGGGGGACGGGATGTGGAGGGACGGTTGGCAGAGGGCGCGGGCAGGGGGGGGAGTTGAGGCGGGGCGAGGTGCGGTGGATGCAGGAACCCATGAACGTGACGCCGGGCATGTTCAACCACTCCGCAGGGTGCACGGCGGCGGCGGAGATGTACGAGGGCGTGCTGACGCGGTTTTCGGGGGTGAAGATCGAGTCGCTGAGAGACGAGCACGGCCAGGTGCGTGGTAGCGGGCATCGTGGCGCGCGCAGATGCGCTGACGGAGGTGGGGTTGTGGAAACGATGAGGTGTGAAAGTGGTGCGGATGTTGGGAAGGGCGTGGGAAGAAGGGGAAGGGTTCCGGGGTGTGGGGTGGTGCATGTGGCGTGATGAATGTCAGGCGGCGTGAGGGACGCGTGGCCTGGATGCTCGCGAGTGGCCGAGAGGGCATATCGGGCGTGAGGGCGCGGCTGGGGGGAGGCGGGTGGCAGGTGATGATCAACGATGGCAGTGGCACAATGGAGATGGAGGACACGATGGTGGATGTATACGCGGTGCATCCGCAGCTGCAGGTGGGCGACATGGTGGCGGAGATGGTCGGGGTGATGGACTTCGGGTACGGCAGCTACGAGGTGGAGCCCCGGTCCGCGGCGGATGTGGGCGGCACCAGCATCATGGAGATTCAGGCGGCGGTGAACGGCACGGAGGGCGAGTGCGCGTCGTTTGGGAGCCCATATGGTGCGTGGGTCGGCCCCGCCCAGCATTTGGGGACATGCGAGGGCCTGAGGAGGAGGAGGGAGGTGATGGCGGGCGGCGGCGGGTGTACCTGACATGGCGTGGTGTCTGGAGGTGATAGGCGGGCTGAGGTGGGAGTGCTGGGAGGGGGCGCACAGAGGGCATGGCGGTGAACGTGAGCGGCGTGGTGACAGGGGTGATGTACTCTGGGTTCTTCTTACAGGTATGCGGCCCGCTGGGCGCCTGACGCTGACGATGTGGTTCAGGCAGGAGCAGGGGAGTCATTGGCGGTGAGGCGGGAGGAGCGGCACGGGCGGGCCTGCGCTGAGGGGTGGCTGATGAGGGGCATGGTGGCGCAGGAAACCGGGGCGGTGCACGCGGGTATCTACGTGCATTTGAACACGGGGACTCAGCGCGATGCCTATGGCGCCGGCGGATACATGCCGGAGCTGGGGATGACCTTCTGGGTGTCGGGCACGGTGCTGGAGTACTCTGGCCTGTCCGAGCTGTACCCCGTCACGGATGCCGTGAACGTGACAGTGGGCACGGCGCACGTGACGGCGCTGCAGGTGCGCGGGAAGGAGTCGCTAGGGGTGCGAGCGGCAGGGGTGTGGGGAGCCCATAACGGAGGCACGTCGGTGTAGATGCGGGTCGGGCGGAAGATGGCGGGTGGCGGTTTGACGTCGGGTGGGGCGCGGCCCGGGGGGAGCAGGTGAGCACCGGGATGTACGGCAGCGGGTGCACCGCAGAGATGGAGTCATACGAGGGTGTACTGGTGGAGGTGAGGGGCGCAGTGGCATCCGGCTACAACAACAGCGACGCAGGCTATGCCCACTTCTACGTGAACGACGGCGGCGGGGCGGTGAAAGTGGTGGACTTTTTGGGATATGACGTGAGTGCCCGCCCCGGGCACAGGCATGGACACGCGAGGGCACGGAGGCTGGGCTTGGGCTTGGTGCCGCAGGGGGGAGATGTGGTGCATATTGATGGAAGCGGGATGGTCTTGGGTGAACAGGCGTGGAGCAGCATGATGCTGGAGGAGGGGTCGGAGCTGATGTCGCTGATGGGGGTGGTGCACTGGATGGAGAACGAGTTTGTGCTGACGCCGCGTAACGCTGACGACGTGAAGGTGGTGCCCGGGAGCTCCCCTTCCTCCACCCGACCCCCCTACCTCCTCCATCCCCACCTCCTGGATATGTTGCTTCACCTCCACCCCCGTCCCCTCACTCTACTCCATCTCCCCCTCCATGCCCGCCTCCCCCTCCTCTCTGCCTTCCCCTCCACCACCCTCGGTTGCAACGGTGGATTTCAAGATGCATTTCGAAGATTTGAATTTGGGCAGCGATTTTGATCAGGTGAGCAATCCCGTACAGCATCGATGCGCTGCCACCGGTTTCATCCGATTAATGCTCGTCATATGCGGAGCTTATCATTGATACTCCTTTTTATCAGATCTCGTTGAATCATACGAAATTTCAACTGTTTTGCAAGCTCACAGAAGATCTTAGTAGGGTTCAGTTTCCAAGAACAGAGCTCACTCTGACTGTACTGTCATCGATGACCTACCCAAGTATGCGATTGCCACGTGGCATGCAATGAATAAACTGTCCGTTCAATATCCTATATTCGCGATGAAACGCCGAAGTACAGAATGTGCAATGTATTGGAAGTTGGTGTGAACCAATACCTGGATACACTTGAAGCTGCATCATGACGCAGAAACCGCGAGCACTGGTGAGCCCAAGGCAATGGTGTGGGTGGCAGGTGACTTTCACGCTGGAGTACAAGGCCGAGGTCGCCAAGTCAGCGCATGTTCCCGAAGACTACATTTCCGTCACCATCTCTGCCGGAAGCATTGTGGTTGGTTCTGATCCCACGAACTCTGCTGCAGCGCATTTGAGGACTCCACCAAATGTTAGCCGTCCTTCAGCTTTCCTTTTGTGCTGCGCCAGCTCCGCTTTTTCAGCTTCCATACTCAGCAAGCATGCTGCCACGGTTTGCATCAGCATATGATCAGCAGTAGCCTGAGTTAGCCGTTGTTTGCACGAGCCTGCATCTGCATCGGCGATAGCAGCACTTCGTCGACATGGAGTAAGCCACCAGGGTTGCGCGACAGTGAGATTTGCAATATCTACATGGTGGGATGGGGACTTAGTTGATCTTCCAGACGGTGGGATATGAACTTGGTTGATCTTCTGAACGGTGGGATGGGAACTTGGTTGATCTTCTGAACGGTGGGAGGAAATTTTGGAAGATCTTCGGGACAGGGGGATGGGAACTTGGGTTGATCTTCTGGGCCGGTGGGATAGAATTTGGAAGATCTTCTGGACAGAGGGATTGGAACAGGGTTGATCTTCCAGACGGCGGGATGGGAACTGGGTTAATCTTCCGGACGGTGGGATCGGAACGTGATTGATCTTCCGGACGGTGGGATGGGAATGTGATTGATCTTCCAGACTGTGGGATGGGAACGTGGTTGATCTTGCAGGTGGATACACAAGTGATCTTTGTGAGTGATGCAGCAACAGCCGAAGCCTTTTCTGAGAAGCTGGAGGAAGAGGATCAAATTTTCACTGATAATTTTACTCAAACTTACGGCAATTACAGCGCAACGGATGTGGTGTATTCTGTTCTGAGTTCACCGCCCCCTTCTCCGTCACCGCCGCCCCAGGACCAAGACAGCAACAGTGACGGCCTCGGTGTCGGGGCCATCGTTGGCATTGTCATTGCAGCTGTGGTTGCGGTTGCCGCAGGAATCGTCTTTACAGATCGCGCATTGGGCACAGGGTTTATCACATTGAAGAGGGACCAGGATACTGAGACATCACAGGTGTGGTCTAATTGTAGGAACCCTCTGTAGGTACAAGAGGGTGTCTGAGCGCAAACACAGCTCGAAGTCACAGCATTAGCCGATGAAGGAATGCATGGCTTCCGGAATGACGGGTGCCTGAATTTCCATAGTGATCTTTCTGTAATCCTACCGGATCACGCGGACGCCCTTTTGGTGGCTGGCCACGCTTGCTGGTGGCTGGTCACGCCTGCTGGTGGCTGGTCACACCTGCTGGTGGCTGGTGGTACCCTTCGGTAGCTGGCCACGCTTGCTGGTGGCTGGTCACACCTGCTGGTGGCTGGCCGCACCTGCTGGTGGCTGGCCGCACCTGCCGAATCATGCCTTGGACTGGTTATGCATCCTGCAAGCGCTTGTTAATCACGCCTGCTGAGGCCGATCACACGTGTCGCTGGTGGATCACACATGCTGTTGGCTTATTTCTAGCATATAACAGCAGAGTGACACCAAACAAATTTGGCCTCAGCAGTGTTTCTCATCATATTTCTGTAACTTTAGTTGCTGTTTCTTTCCCCTTTCTTCTGCCATTTTCATTTTTCTCTTTTCCTTCCTTCCAGGCTCATTTGCATTCTGACCTTTGGCTGAGTGAGTGTCTCCCAGAGACTGTCAGGTGATAATGCTACACGAGCTGCTAAGCTACTATTGCTCTCTCCTAGCTAACAGTGCTTCTCTGCTTCCTTCCTTGCCTCCGTGGCTAGCAGAGTGCCCCTTGGCAAGGCAGACCTTCGCGCAGCCTCTCCCGTGCCTCTGCCCTTGTGCCGTGGCTCTCCTGATGGAGTGCAGTGGTGTGCAAGCCATCAGCCTCCTCTCACTAAGTACCCCGAGTTAATCACCTCGCCTCTTGGGCACCTCGCTCCCTGACTCCTCTTGACTCCTCTTGCTCTACTTGAGCACCCTGGCCATCCACGACTACTGTGCACAACTGAACACACTCACCCAAGGGGGCCGAGAGGGGGCCAGAACGGGGCACCTCACCTTCATGCGCTGACTGCAAAGCTACTGCGGCCTACGCCATGGCCCCGGAAGGATGAGCCTCTGCTTGCAGTAGCAATCTCACTCTGGGGCTTGATGTACATGAGGTCGACCTCCAGGCGCTTGGCCACCGTGGCACCGCCCCGCCTGAGCAAGTGCCCGGCGCAGGCTTCCAGCTGTAGTTCCACAGCCATTGCCAGGCGCTCGATGCCCTTCGCCAGCCCTGTGTAGGTGAGGGGTACCACCTGCACCTCCTTCTGCACATTCTTCCCCACCACCTTCTCCGCACAAAGAGGGGATTAGCCCTCTGCCTGCTGTGCCGTCCACGAGCGCCCGTAGGGCTCTCACCCGGCACAATGCCACCCCCGGCACTCTCCAAAGAGGCACCTAAAGCACCGCTTGCCGCACTGGATGGTCTTGGAGTGCCTCACCCGAATCCACACAGCCTCATTGTCGTGGGTGAAGAGTGCTATCCATCACAAGGGCCGTTCTCGAATTGTAGGCTCCCTTCTTGCCCACAGAGAGATTGTCCTTGCAGAACAAGCCAAAGAACCCCACCAGCACTGCCGCCCGCAGCGCCAACTCCAAGAGCAAACCAAAAATCACATTGCAGGACATGATCATCAGGTACGGCAAGGTCAGGAGCATGACCAGCCTTGAAGGGCGGTCCCAGTACCTGCGCACGCTCTGCAAGGTAGCTGCCAATTGGTAGTGCTCCGCCACCGGCCGCCACACGTGCCCTCGCTGTAGATGCAGCTACCACACCCCTACCAAGTAGCTCTTGTTGGTGCCCGGGGCCACGAACCACGATGAGAATGTAATGAACCACACCAGCACGTCCTCGGAAGCCAGTAACAAAGGCTTCAGACACCCCAGGCAGGCGAAGGCAATGCAGAAAGCCACGAATGCCCAAGCTCCTGTGCTGTAGGCCCCCTGGTACTCTTCGCCAGAGCCTCCTCCTTATAGCTTCTGCTTCTGCAGCAGCGCCTGCACCACCGAGTCTGCGCCTTCACACCCAACCTGGCAGTGTCACTGGCTCCGGCCCCACTCGCACCACCACCACGTCCCATCTGGTGAGCCCCCATGCCGACCACCCGCCACCCCTCAAGTCAGTAGCTATTAACAGGTGAATGCCTCTCCGCCATCTCCACACCACCTTGAACACATCCGGGAGGCTCGAGATGAGCCCCCAAGTAGGGCCCCAGGGGCCCGTCCCCACTCCTGCCCCCACTCCGGCACCAGGAATTTGCCAGACGTGTCCAGGTGCCGCCGCTTCTTCAACGAAGCCCTGCACTCGCGCATCCTCCTCCCGGCTCCAGCTCACTGCACAGAATGCATTCGCCCGCGAGGGCGCCACGTACGCATCCAACGTGAAGGGGCCGAGTTCCACATCGAGCGAATGCTACTCTGCCGGGCTGAGCATCCAGTCGTCGCGGTCCTGCCTCCAGACCGACACTCACATGAACGCCTTGTGATACATGTGAAATTGCTCCAACTCCATCCTCGACAGCAGGTCTGCCAACTTGTTCTGGCGCATGGAACAACCACTAGAACAAAGGGAGGTACTCTTGGGAGGGGGGGGCACTTGGCCACCTGCCTCAAGGCGCTCTGGTTGCCGATCTGGATGACCAATGTGCGGCCCTGCATGTACTTGCCCCATAGCACCACCGCCCATAAGACAGCGAAGAGCTTAAGGTAGTTGATGTGCTCGCTCTCGGGCACGTCCTTCCGGAGCGAGAACCAGGGCTTTTAGATCCTTCTGCGTGCATTCTCCTACGAGTGCGCGAAGAACCTCTCGTCCATCAAGCCACTCATGCCCTTCGTTCCCACGGAACCGTTGGCGGAGAAGCACATCTTCACATTCTCCCAGTACAGCACTACCTTCCGGCTGTTGTAGCGGTGGATCCCCTCCTTGAATGTGGCCAAATCCTCCAGCACCTGCAGGGTCACCCGCAACGCCGCCAGTGTCGTCGATGCCGCGAGCCGGGAGAAAAACCTGCAGGTGTAAAGAAACAACCCCCACACCACCTGGCTGCAAGATGCCAGCAGGCTCCACACCACCTGGCTGCAAAATGCCAGCAGGCTCCACACCACCTGGCTGCAAAATGCTAGCAGGCCCCACACCACTGGCTGCAAAATGCCAGCGGGCCCACACCACCTGGCTGCACCGTGCCAGCGGGCCCCACCACCTGGCTGCAAAATGCCAGCGGGCCCCACACCACACCTGGCTGCAAAATGCCAGCAGGCCCCCCTAAGCTCTCCAGCTGCTGCTTGCTTGCAGGCGCCCTCAGCATCGATGGTGCACAGCTCTTGGCCGTGAGCACAACTCGATCCTCTCCCAGTCCGCTCGATCCTCGTGGATGGCTCCCTTTGCCGGCAGAAGCACTTTCAGGAACTCCATGGAACACCCGTGTGAGGCTACGCTTGGCGGAGGTCACCTCGAGGGCCTTGGGGTAGGAAGCCAACCCTACCAAGAGCATCATGAGGCTCCTCGGCCTCCTCTATAACGTGGTGGCCACCATGAAAAAATCATTCAAACTCCATCCCCGCGCTTACGGCACACCCTGCGCCTGCATCCATGCCAGGATAGCCGGGTGTGCCGCATAAAGATGCTTACGCCTCTGGTGCATGTGATGCACTCCCCCGAACTTGAAGCTCTGTGCCAGGCAGAACTGGCTCTTGCTACCACATCCGAACTGTAAGCCAAGTCCAAGTCCACTTTCACCATCCACAATCCTGGCTGTAGCAAGGCGCAGGCGTACTTCACCCTATTGTCTCACCTGTCATGCTCCAGCTCAATCATCGCATTCCCCACTTGTCATTCTCCAGCTCAATCGTCGCACTGACGCCCACGTCCATCGGGCGGGAGTAATCCCAGATCGGCCGTTTCTTTGCCTGGCCATTGCACTTTCTCCACCATGCCCCGGGCTGAGATTTCCCATGGCAGCTCACGGGGTTGCTCACGGGGAAAATGTGCACCTCCAGCAACTCCTTGTCAATCTCGAGCTCCTTTGCCTCCATGTACTTCATCCCCCACGTAGTTGGGCAGCCGATCCCGCATGTGTGATCATGTGCATGATACTTTCGCTTTCGCCCCCACGCTCATCCAAGACACCCGTCCTTTATCCCCCAGCACCAGCTTCTTCTGCTGAGTGTCCAAGCTCATTGCCGGATATAGACTCACAGGTCGAACCCCGCAAGCTCTACCTGCATGTCTGGGTATCACCAGGCGCACGGTCCCCTCACCTGTGGGCCAGGCAAGACACTCGGGCGTTAGGGTGCCGTTTAGCCCCTGCTGCAGCTGCTCCTCCGTCACGGCACGTAGCCCCGCACCGCCAGCGCCAAATCCTATCTATGTCCCGCCATAAGCGCTGGCGCTGCACTCCCACTACCGGCCGGTTATCCCGGGTCAAACTGTGGCCGGCGGCAACGGGGAGCGTGCCCCATTTCGTGTGAAAGAATCGTCCACAATGTCCTCGAACACTACCCTGGATCGCAGGGAAGGTGGACCAGGACGCACAACTCTTCAGCCGATGCCTCCGAGTCAGCTGGCAACTCGTCCTCCAGTGCTGGCCGTGCCCAGCGTATCTCCTCAAAGTCGCCCGCCTCCGGTTCTCGCCCTGGGCGCTTCCACGTATGCTCCCCCGGGTGGCAAAGCAGCCACCCCCGGAGCTTTGTTCCTTCCGCCAAGACGCTTACTTGCATCAATCGTGTGCACTACGCTCCCCGGACCATCGTTCACGCTCCTCTAACAATTTTGCCAACACCGCCGCCTATCTCTGCTCCACCGCCGACGCTCCCGACAAGGCTTCAGTCACTGCTGTTATCGCCCGCGTCACCAGCTCTGTGCGCTGGTCGTGGGTCAACGCGACCAATCCCGCGAGCTCCGTGGCCCCAGCTGGTCCAGACGCCCCGGAGCCTCCAGCCTGAGCTGGGAAAGCTACCGGCATGTGCAGCAGCATCGCTCCGCCCCACACTTTCACCTTCGTCCTCCGCTTCGCCTCCGGGCGTGTCCCTGCCCACGACCCTGCCTGCAACGGCCAATCTGACGCCCCTGGAAAGATTCGGTGCGCGCCCGAGCTAACATCCTCCTCCAGGAGCCCCAAGTCAACCAGCGCCCTCGTGGGCCCCACACCGCCTCCGGCAAATGAGCCGGAGGCTCTGCAATTGCAGCAATCCCACCCAAAATGTCGAACCGTGCAGCATTCTGTGTGCTGAACAGTTATATATATATATAACTGTTCAGTATATATATATATATAACTGTATATATATATATATATATTATGTATATTATTTCAGTTATATATATATATTATGTATATATATAACTGTATATATATATATATACAGTTATATACAGTTATATATATACCATCTCCGCCTAGTCACCTAAGAGCCCACGGTGTTGTTCCGAAACGATTCCAGCACCTGGCATGCGTGCGGGACGGTCCCAAAATAGATCCCGCAGCGCGGCCGCTATGTCCTCGTGCTCACTTGCTCAAACTAATGTAAGAAAAACGTTCCCTGGTTGCCAGTCCGATTGAGAGCCAGATGCAGTTGTTCAAGTCCTCCGAAAATTACTGTGCACTTGCTGCAAAGATGCACCACTGTTCGCCAACGATCCACACGTCTCCTCGGCAGCGGAGGCTGCACTGGCCGAATGACCCTCCAAGTCACAACTGAGTTCAAGTCGAGGTCGCAATCCTCCACCAAGTCCGATGGCAGGATGTGCACATACACCAATAATCAGAAAAGAAATTTCTAATAACAACGCCACCGTCCCCACGCGCCTTGCACCCGTGCTGCTGGTAGACGTAGCCTGGGTAAGGAAAATGCAGGTCCCAGTAGTGACAGTTGTGCAAACACTTGCAAGGCACGAACACCAGGTGAATCCAATCCCACACATCCTGCCCATCCTCCAAAAGGCTGTAAACACCCGAGATGTCTGTCAGCGTCGCTGCGCCCTTCTCCAACGGCTGCCCGCAATTACCCCTCCGTCCTGCACATACTGTGCCGACATGCATGTCCAACTGCCTCCACGACTGTAGTGTAAACCATTTTAAACTCGGCCAGAAATTTGTTTGCTCGTAAAATGTTTTTCGAAAGCAACTCAGTTTTTACAGTTACTCTTTTGCTCGGATCCTCATTTCCCAATGGCAAGCGCTGCAATACCTTTCATTTAAATTGGTTTTGCAAAGTGATATAAAATGCATGTACTTTAAGAATGCTTTCTAAAATCAAAAATTTTGATGAATGCCCAACTGTCTGTGCAAGTCACCAAAAGGAAAACAGAGTCTCTGGGTCAGGAGCGATGGGAAGAGAAAAAGGAGCAGAGCTGAACAGACATGTCAGCTCGTGGTACTCATAACATCTGTTCTGTGTCACGGACCTACATGTGTCATGTGCCATAGGCTCTACTGCAGCAGGAGTCACGGATTCCGAAAGTCTGAAACCATAAAAATTCCGTTGCACTCCAATTTCAACCTTTCTCTTTTGCTCGGATCCTCATTTGCCATGTAACCAGAGATGAGAAAACAGAGAGGCACATAACAAAACAGCTGGAAAGCTGGCATTGCGGACAAGTGTGGTCTCATCGTCATGTGTACTAGTTCTCCTAGTACGTGACTGAAGAACTCCCTTTTGAGTCTCATGCTCGACCTGATTATGCATCTCTATGTTAAGACCATACGTCAGGGCATACGCATGGCTGCCCAAACCTCCACTCGGCGGCTTCGATGTGAAATAGAATGCGCACCTGCCGTTACCCTCTTCAGCATGGCCACTTTCTGCCCAACATAGTGTTTATTTTCATTGTGTTATTGAGTACCATATAGCTTGGGGAGCCTCGGAAGACACTGGCTGGATTGCCCAGGATCCCTAGGACACCTCAGTGCGGAACCGCAGCTTCACTGAGTTGGGATTTGCGTGTGCATTGCATTGAGTCCCAGGGCTGCTGAGAGGACTGTTCGTGAAGAGGTGTACGTAACACTCTGCCTTGGGGCGGCAGGAAAAATCATGCAGCAATGCCCTTTCCACAAGGCGCCTCACAGGGCAAACGGTCACTTTAGTCGTCATGTGCTGACAAATGGGTGGGTGAGACCTTCCAGGACCTTGAGCAAGGCGAGGATGGCACAGAAGCAAGTTCATCTATGGACCCAACGAGCCCCAGGGTGAAAAAAAGCATTCACTCCAATCCATTGTATCACAAAGATGGTGACGATTCAGTTGCTGATGATCGGGAGTCGAATCTTTAAGGGATTAAGGGGTACCCAAACTTTGGGAATATTTTTCGGAAAAGGTTTTGGGAATGTGAATGTGAGGTTTCGGATGTATTATAAGTTTGGTGTGACTTATTTGTGCGAAAATCAAATTTTGCAACAACAACAAAAAAAAGTGGTATTCCCGTTTCCCTAATTGATATTTGAGAACAGAAATTTTTGTCGTAGTTGTAAATGAAGGGATACTCAAAATTTGGGGATATTTTTCAAAAAATGGTTTGGGGAAATGAATGTTATGTTATGGATGTATTGAGTTTGATGTAGCCTAAATTTGTGCGAAAACGAAATTGCAAAACATAATTTGTGACGCGTTATGCCCGTTTTTGGAATGAATGTTTGATAACGTAAATTATTTTCGTATCAGTAATTACGCTGAGTGATGACGTCCTAGTCTGTGTAGCATGCAGTAGTTGCAGTCGTGTCACGTGACGATGAGCATTCTGAGTCGCAGTCGAGCGAGGACAAAGAATCGCGATTCGACAGATCCCGATTTGCGGGTCCGGGATTCTGGGTGCGCGCCGCTCTGTTGCGTTGCGGTGGCATATGATTGTGTGCTAGGACAACATGCAGTGCCATACGCGGATGACGTAAGATTGTCATACACGCCGGCCGTGTCATACGCGCATTACAGTATTAACGCCCGAGACCCCTATCGTGGAATAGGACCCCCCTTCGCGGGAGTACACGTACTACTGTACTGTGTAGTAATGTGTCATACCGAAATACTGGCACATCATACTGCATGAATGTAGTAAATGCATATGATAGGTTAATGAGATTTGGCCATGCTGACTAGGATTATCTCAGAGAGCTGAGTGAATCAATAATGGCCAAGGCTAAAGAAACAGCTGAATTTTCTAGAGTAATTACTGTCAAAGTTAATGTAACCTAATTCTTACTGCAAATATATGCTCTAAGTCTGGACACAGATCCTAAGAACCGACACAGCTTGGTTAGACCTGTATAGTGCATAATACAGAGCTGTGCACTATATATGATTTATAAGTAGTTTCACAGCCACTGTTAAGCGAGGTGCAGAGCTTTTCGGTTCAGATGGTCTTCGTTGCACTCGTTGACGGCACATATTTTCTTACAATTGTCAATGTAAACGTAATTCTCCTTGGCGCCAGGATCTGTGATGGTCAAAGTTGCGACTCGTCCCAAGCACCAGCTCTAGTATGGCACGCGTTGCCTGCTTTGAATCTTTGATCTCGTTGCGTTACCTTGTCACATGCGTTCTGGCGTTGCGACTTACATATTCGCCGACGAAATGTGACGAGAATTCTTATTTTTACTTGACGCCTGGTTTGGAGATGTTTGCGAATGTGCTTCTGGCGACTGAGCTTACACAGTGCGCACTGACGCGCTCTTCGACGACTCAGCGCTTTTCTCACTTCCTCGCAGCTTTGTACCGCTAATTCTTCTCCAGATTTTGCGCACGAGCTGTGTGTTTCCGTCGGGATCTTATTCTTCACACCCGGTCTTTGCAAATGGACGCAATGGGCGACGTTCTTCTTTGGTGTTTCTGGCTGTTTCGCGACGTAATGATGTTTTGGATTAGCGCTTCCTGAACCACGACCGTGTACGTCCTCAATAATTGCCTTTGCGACTACGGCAGATTACACAAATTTATGGCGGGGAATCTGAAAATTAACTCCGAATTTGCGGCGAGTTTCTGATTTGGTTGCAGCTGGCCTGCAGCGCTCCAGTTTCATAAGTATGGCGAACCCTAAGTATATTCGCGCAGTGGCGTCGCTTTGACTTCTAGGGCAGATTGTTGACCAAATTTACTCAGATTTTTCGAGATATTTCGTCCGGAGATCTTCGTGTTCGCGTGAGATATTGTGCTGGAATTTGGTGACGGGCAGTTGGTTGTCCTGTGTTGGGTTATTTCGCTCCTCTTTTCCCTTCACACGCCTCTCCGGCGGGGGTGCTGGCGGTTTATGAAGCAGCTTGCTGTACCCCTCCAATCTCTTCGCCAGCTAATCTCTCCGGATGTCTTCTTCGCAGTCAGCTGCTTCGGTGTATGTTCCGCCTCAGAGACGCTCTGGGGCGGCGGCAGCCTCTTCTGGGCCTTCCAGGCTCTCGAGCTCGGCTCGCGTGTTCGAGCCCCGGGTGTTGGATGGGCTTGGGGCTTTGGGACCCACACCTTACTTTGTCCCGCGTGCTGGTGACAGGCCGGCGAGGGCGCGGCGGGGCAGCGGGGGAGGAAGGAGCAGTACGACGCTCTCTGGAGGGCGGGTACGCGCTTCTGGCAGGCGCGCCTACGCCTCGGGAGGAACGCCGTACCCAGGCGTTGTTGCCTGCCACGCCCACGAACTTCCCCAGCGAGTCGCATGACTCTCCTGGCCTGGTGTCCACTACTGTACGTATGTTTGAGCAATACGCCACGTCTCAGCACCGTGCGGGGGGTACAAGTGCCTCAGGGCTGCAACGTGGTTAACCAGCTCTCGAGGAGCTCAACACGGTCGCTATAGCCACCACTCATAAACTGAGATAATCTCCTCACGATGAAGCTGTAGTTGACCCTTTGCCACTAGTAGCAAAGCATCGCGTTGGAAACCTAACCCATGAGAGCGACACCCGCTTTACGCCTGCGCGTGAAATCGTACCTCGGAGTATGTCTACGCAAGGTCGCCCATTGTCTGGGAGCCACGTCAGGCATGTCCGTGAGTGCCGACCACTCGTGGAGGGCTTCACGCTTCACATGTTGCTCACGCTGAGCTACAAAGGTTGTGCACTTGGACGCAAAGTCCACAATAGCCTTCCACGCTTTCATGCACTCCCTCGCTCGCATAGAACTCGGACCGAGCGGTGTTGCACGTCGTGATGTCGCAAACGCGAGCATATGACGGGACAAATACTGATAGTCCCGAGTGACTTCAATGCTCGCATATATGTGTCTGGCATATTCTCAACGGACACGTAAGTCTGTAATAATCCAGGCATGTTCCAGCATAACACACAATCGTAGAGCTACAAAAATTTTGAAATTCTGATATTCTAGAAACACGTGCCAGGCTCTCACGTACAAGCCCAAATTTCTAACATGTAAAAAGATAAAAACAGCAGTATAATATATTCATCAAAAGATTAACAAAATCACCAAAAGTACGAATTATTGTACAAAACTGTGAGCAGAACTGTCTTAGCAATCTAGCACTTGGCACGCGAACAGTCACCTAGCACAGTTTGCGAAGGCAAAACAATAATGAGTCCACTAGTCCTGACCTGCGGTCAGAGCTTACTTATTCTCAAGTCAATGTCACATCTGTAAAAACGTGTAACAGGCTTCCGCCCTGAAATCTTCGTCTACCAATAGGATGTCACTATTCTATGCCAGCTTTAATGATGTTACCACTCCCCATCTTCTGACTGACACGTCAGTGACAGTATTGTAGCTGTCATATCTTCTTATCACTTCACAGCCACCCTACAATGACCATATCTTCTTAACCAAGCCTGCCACCCTCAAGCAGTTGTAACGCGAGAGGTCTGTCATACTCGTCATGACTGTCACGCCTGTCACCAGCTGAACAACCCCGGCTTCGGTACCACGAGAAGCCGGCGTTTGTTACAGCTGTCGCAAACGCGTGCATATGATGGGACAAATTATACTGATACAGTAATCACTCAGTAATAAGAAAACCCGCCAATAAGAAAGTAGCCAGCTTTTTTTATTTCTTCACAATATTTAACACATAAGACATAACACTCCATATTTACGGGATCTCTATATAAATAAGAAAGTTGCTAGGCTGACCTAAAATTCCTGTTTTCTTAAAATCGAGTGTTTACTGTAGTCCCAAGTGACCTCAATGCTCGCATATATATGTCTGGCATATTCTCAACGTACACGTAAGTCTGTAATAATCCAGGCATGTTCCAGCATAACACACAATCGTAGAGCTACAAAAATTTTGAAATTCTGATATTCTAGAAACACGTGCCAGGCTCTCACGTACAAGCCCAAAATGCTAACATCCCCCATCTGTAGCTGCTGCCTGCAGTAGCACAGACCTAAATATGGGCTTGTTCAGCATACTGAGTCGTGTCACTGTCATCTGCCATGAACTTGCCCAAACTGAAGGTGAACATACCAATACCATCGCCTTCACCACCTTGTAACATTCTTGGCTACTACCCGACAGTCCTTGTGAAAGGACTGGAATCTCGTTCAGTCCTATCACAAGGACCGGACGCGCGGGAATTTTTTTAACCATCCTCTTGATGCTCCTAGTGCCTATCCTCCGGATTGTAGTCTCATTGGGACCTAAACTGAGTACCCCTTTGCCCGCTTGCCTAAACAATGTCGCAATTTCATGCTACGTTATCAACATTAAGCATGGGTAGCGTTAAAAATCACTAAATTCCAACCACACCACAGTGATATTTTCGGATTTTGTATACCCAGGCAACTTCAACCGATATTTTGAGGGCGAAGATTGTGTCAAAGATGACCTCCGATCATTTTTTTTGACAAGACACTGCAGAAAGAGCAGCTCGCGAACTTGACAACATGGGTCTCCGAATTTTCACAGGACCTTCATGGAGGTAGCTAGCGTGAGAAACATTTCGGTCCTTGTGGTAGGACTGGCCTTTTTATTTAATTTTGAATTAATTTTACCCCCACCTCTTCAGCCCTCACAAGTGCACACCCATATCGAGTATATCACCCGGCACATGTTTTTGATAAATATTTGAACACCCAAGGATGATCTGTAAGCACTCAAACATCAACTACATCGAAAAATCGTGGCGGCTAGCCCCCTTTTACTTCGGTCCTTGTGGTAGGACTGGAGAGTCGGGCAGTAGCCATTCTGGCTCTCACCAGAGGATTCTTAAATACCAAGACCCACATACACCTGCGGCCAAGAGGTCCATGATCCAAGTGTCCAATCACGTGTAAGCGTCCAGCCTGACTCAGTCGCCTGAAGTAAGTTGCTCTGCCCTCTGCCATGTCTGTCAAATAATACGATGGAACATGCACACATGCTACCACACGGCTGGCCATAACTGCCAGCGGAAACGCGATATCCAACGCGGCAAACCAAGGAGACGTGACGTCCTTCGATTCTCGCGCATGCGAAGAGGCGACGAGGACTTCACATCCCGGGTTTACACCCGGGCAAAACGCGTATCTCCTTCAACGTGGCTTTGAGTACATGCGCGGCCGACGCTTTTGAGTACGGCACCGTGGAGGCTTACTTCTTGATCTTCCTGAAGCGTTCCGCCGAGAGCTCCGCCGCCAACGACACTGTGTGCCGCCTGGCTATGGTGACCGTCTACCTCACTGTTGAGGACCTTACCATGAACAGCCGGGGCGTGTATGTGTGCAACGAGGCAGAAAAACGTACCCTTCTCCTACCGGTAAGCCGTCTCGAAACCAAGGTCATTATCCATCGCCCACCTGGAAACCGCGTACCTCTACACGCCACTTACCTATGGCCGGGGATGAAAGCGGTACGCGTTGCAAGAAGCAATAGCGCAAGCTACCTCATCAGCTCCGCGCAGCAATCGAAGGAGGACACCGAACGCCAGCGCAGCTTCATCAGCTCCGTCCAATTGCTCTTTGTAGATAGCGAATGCCTGCTTGCCACATGGAACATATCTGTTCCAGTGGTACTTTTAGTAGCATCGGCAGTCCCTCTTAGCATGCCACGTAGAACAATCTGGAATTTCTGTTAATAGCTAGTGGTGCTAGTGTTAATAGACATGCCACGTGGAACAATCTGGAATTTCTGTTAATATCTAGTGGTGCTAGTGTTAATAGTCATGACACGTGGACGATCCGGTCAAATCTGTTAATTTATGACCGTTTACAGTCTGCCAAGTGTTAGTATCCGGTAAAACTGTTAATCCGAGTGACACGTGTATGATTCCTATTAAAAGTGTTAATTTTCTGTTAATATTCCTTACATGTGTAACGATCTCGCGAGGGGGGCCTATTTCAACTCCCTCCGGCACCCCTCCGATTAAGTGTTAACATTCTGTTAAAATTGTGTTAATTTAACATTCTGTTAAAATTGTGTTAATTTAACATTCTGTTAACATTCTGTTAACATGAATTATATAATTCCTTAACTTTTTCCCAAGCCAATCATTATCTACCACCGGGATTTATACCACCACTATTAACAGTTTCTACTCGTTAACACTTTTTAACACATAATTAACACTTTTTAACATTTTATTAACAGAAATCCTCAGTGGTGTGCAAGCTCTCCACAACCAACAGGGCTCAAACACCCAGCCACAATAAGCCAAGTCAAACCAGTGTGCTGAACACCCTCTGGCTGCAGTGGTCACTTATCACAGTTCAGCTGCAACATTGCAACAAGTATCTCTTGATACGCTGAATCAGTGGTGAATGCAGAATATTCGCACAGCAGGGCTGAGGCTAAGCCAGTGTGCTGAGCACCCCTGGATTCGCGAAGCCACTGCTCATCAAGAGCACACCAGTTGTCATAAGAGCTCGAAGAAAAGTCACCAAGCAACACTCAAGCTAAGCCAGTGCACAGAGTGCCCCTGGATTCGCAAAGCCACTGCTCATCAAGAAGGACCATAAGTCTCATGAAAGTGTTCATTCGCAGATAGTTGACAGTGGTAGAAGCTGCACAGCAGAGCTTGAGCTAGGCCAGTGTGCTGAGCACCCCCGGATTAGCAAAGCCACTGCTCATCAAGAAGGTGGAAGGTATGATAAGTGCCTCATCACAGGTCTAAAGTCGCCAAAAGCTGCAAGAGAAAAGAAGAAAGGCTGCACGCTAATCCACCAATATTTCCAAGGTAATCAACGGTGTTTAAGCTGAGCCAGTGTACTGAGTACCCCTGGATTCACTAGACACCGTTGCCAGAGCAGACTTTGCTGTGTTCATAATATAAAGAGTTAATCCGCTCGCTGCCTTCCAGGCTGATGCCGCTGCTAATTACCTTCTAGTGACACACCCGCTTAGAGATAGGCCAGTACACCATGGGTGTCCCTGGATTCACTGTCAGACAAGGTGGCCAAGCTAGAGGAACCGCGGGATAAGAAACCACTCATTAGGATAGTAATTAACTGCTGATTCGCTGTCGCCGCCGCCTTCCAGGCTGATGCCGCTGCGAATTTCCTTCTAGTAGTGACACACCCGCTTAGAGATAGGCCAGTACACCATGGGTGTCCCTGGATTCACTGTCAGACAAGGTGGCCAAGCTAGAGGAACCGCAAGATAAGAAACCACTCATTAGGATAGTAATTAACTGCTGGTTCGCTGTCGCCGCCGCCGTGAGTCTTTCCGTGTGTAAGCACCACCAAATAACAAAGGAAAAAGGGTCCGCCAGTACACCAAGGATGTCCCTGGAGTCGCCTGTCTCCCGAATCCGCTTTTCTTGACTGCTGTCGACTTGTCGCCAAAGAGCCTCTTACTTCTGAATTCGTACCGAAATAAAAAGCCGCTCCGCGCAGGACATTATTGTTTTGTAAAAAGATAAAAACAGCAGTATAATATATTCATCAAAAGATTAACAAAATCACCAAAAGTACGAATTATTGTACAAAACTGTGAGCAGAACTGTCTTAGCAATCTACTAGCACTTGGCACGCGAACAGCCACCTAGCACTTGCGAAGGCAAAACAATAACGAGTCCACTAGTCCTGACCTGCGGTCAGAGCCTACTTATTCTCAAGTCAATGTCACATCTGTAAAAACGTGTAACAGGCTTCCGCCCTGAAATCTTCATCTACCAATAGGATGTCACTATTCTATGCCAGCTTTAATGATGTTACCACTCCCCATCTTCTGACTGACACGTCAGTGACAGTATTGTAGCTGTCATATCTTCTTATCACTTCACAGTCATCCTACAATGGCCATATCTTCTTAAGGGTAGGGTGCCGCCTATTTTAACAGTTTTTACCCTATTTATTGTCGCTCGCTCGTCATCGACAACCAATGGTGATTTGCCATTTGTGCACTTACAAAAGTCGTATTGCAATGGCATCTTTGAGCTGGCATGTTCTGATTGGCTTTCCCGATAGTGGGTGCACATGGTAAGGGCACTGCCAAAAAGCGTCAGGTAGGAAGGATGGTGTTCCCTCCCCAACCCCGCCCCTACCACCGCGGGAACGCCATTTGTCTTATCCCACCTTCGCACAAGGGAAGCTTATGGGAGCCGATTCATGCGAAAGGTCGCCAAAAGAGAACAATCGTGCCGAACCGCGCAAAAAACGCGACTGAATCGGCCTGTCGCGGGCTGTCGCGGGCTGCTCGATGCTGTTTCCAAATGCTCGATGCTGTCGCTTCGTTTCCAAATTTCGGGAGGAGAGAGCAAAATGTCGAACAGCATCAAGGATTTGGAAAGAGCTCAAAAGTTATGATAGTGACGTGGCAAGAAATAGCATTCGGGTCTGAGCGAGCAGTGCGACCGTAGGATCAGTCGAAGACGAGCGAGCGACAAGCTAGTTATAGCTGCCACGTCAGACGTATATGCTCTGGACTGCGCCTCCGGCACAGTCCAGAGCATATAGTCTGACGTGGCAGCTATAACTACCTCATGTAATAAATCGTAGTAAATCATAGCTTCGAGATATGGGGGTGCCATGAGTGGAAAAGTTGGAGCTTAGGGGGACCTTTAACACATAAAAAATTTTGGGTAAGCGAAATCAGCCAGATTAGGGTGTAAATTGACACAAATAATGGGGCTTTTTGTCAGAAAACAGACTTTAAACGAAGCACGTTATCGATTTTTTTTCGGAGTGTTGAAACCTATAGAGGTGTTTTTCACAATGATGCGGTCATAGTATGGTGTTTTGGGCACCTAAAAACACTAACTAGAAAAAAAGTTACCAAGCCAATTTCGAAAAATTACCCGAAAACGGCCCTGTAGGTCCAGATTTCAGGGTCTGATGTGGAAAAAAATAATTTTTCGAAATTGGCTTGGTAACTTTTTTTCTAGATAGTGTTTTTAGGTGCCCAAAACATCATATTAGATGTATATAATCTTCAAACATGTGTCTATAGGTTCTAAATATGCTCAATATAGCCCAAACCCAAACTTTTTTATCCCCAGAACTGCCCCAAAATGTCATACCACGGCACATAGTGCCATGATATATCTACGTATAATCGGTCTCTAACTATCATCTATCACTATGGTCTGCCCAAAGCAATCCTTATCTAAGTCCCCACCCGTCTCGTACGTCGGCTTCACCTTTCCCTTGGCATTACGGTCCGCCTTATGTTGCCTCTTCCTCAGCCTGGCAGCCTTCGGCTCACGTGCGTACCGCGGGCCTCTCGAGCTGCCTTCCTCTTCCCATCCACCCGTCCATCGAGACGAAGCATGGCCATCGTGGTGGTCAATCCCAACCGGCGGCACAACTCTTGGCGGTAGGCGTGCCCCTCGTTCTTGGAGCAGATGGCATGGCAGCAAGCCCAGGCGTACACACCTGACTGACCATTCTGCTGAGCCTTGCCGCAAGGAAGGTAGCCCTTCACCACCATGCCGTTCATACTCTCGTTGCTGTTGGTGTCAGAGTTGTGCATCTGCTTCATCAAGAGGGGCTTGGCCGCATACTTCTGGAACACCGCCTTCACGCCCTCGTAGTAGCCAGGTGGTGAGTCCCGCTGCAGAAACTTGCCATGAGGCAAGTGGATCTTCCAGTCCGGCTTGGCACTCTCCACCCCACACCAAGGGTGAAAAGAACCGTCAACGACGAACGCTCTGAATTGGAAGAAGTCACTCCTTCCAAATTTTTAATTTTTTTGTTTTTGGTTTGAAATGCTTCCAAAATGATCATGAGTGACCGGAATGTCGTTGGTTCATCGCCGGGTGCCCCGTACGGCCGTGTGTCGCTTGAGTCCGCACTAGTCGCGTGACTAGTGCGAAGTCAGATCGCACTAGTGATGTGACTAGTGCGATCGTAAGAATTCTGAAAATCCCGCCTCGTACGATGAGAAAAACTTCCAAAATTATAACCACCCTATTTTTGGGGTATGATATGTTTGAAATAATGTAAAAAACATCAAAACAATGACCTTCAAAAAATCTTCCAATTCAAAGCGCATCTTCCAATTAAGAGCGATCGTCGTTCGTCGGGGAGAGGTACACGATACCGCCGGCAACTCTCGTGGGTGGGGTCGATGTTGAAGGCGTGGTCCACGATGTTCATGATGGCACCGCTAAGCCACTCCGCCTTCTTCTCCTTCGTGTCAAAGCCAGGCAGATCCTCTATCACCGCCACGCTCTTGATAACGTACCGGTACTGCTTGTTGAAGTACTCGATCACCGCTTTCGATAACGTGGCACCACCCCACTTCCTTGCCGCCCGCAAGGCATCAAGGTCCTTGTACAACAACTTTTGGAGATGGTTGGGGTCAGATTGCGTCCCCACAGGTAGCAGCTTAGCCGGCACGATTCCGTTGACGTCGTTGATGGCAGCTATCATGTTTGAGTCCTCGTCCGCAGTAAAGAGGGCCACTCTCGCCTGGGTGTCCAAGAGAGTATCAGAGGCTACAGGTTCGGTGAAGGTGTGCTCCCCAACAGACTTCACACACAGTACGGCACCCTCCGCTTCCATAGCTTTGGAGGAGCCTCTCCAATCCATGTCAGACTGGCAGTTGATGCCTCGAGCCCCGCGCCAACAATCATGCACGGGGGGAGCTCGCGGAGGAACTTGACGTTCTGCAAGTTCACACGTGGCGCACATTTTGTCAAAGATAGTGGCGGAGATCACTTTCTTCATCAATGCACCCATGAGAACGAACATCCCACAAAAAGAAGCATAAGATCGGCCGCTTCCTCGATTAGGCCATGCAGCATCGCCACAAGCTCCCAACTGCACAACTCCTTCAAGAACATCACCCGTCTCTTTAGCTAGAAGGGTCTCTTCTTGAAGAGCCTTTGTGCAAGAAGCCACCGCCATAGACTCAACCTCCTTGCTAACATGCTTCTGGAGGTTGCCCAAGTTGGTCCGGTGTAACTGGTAGTTTACACCCAAGGTGGTGAGGTATTTCTCCACCTTGGCTGGGCACAAACCAGCATTCTGGAGGCCAACAGCATGGAGCATGTTCACCTCGAAGGTCCTAGAGTCTTTCTCCACATAACGAGAAGTGGGCAAACACACTTTTTCGTTGCACAAACAACAACACAGTTGTATATTGTTCGCCATACCATGGATGACCATAGGAGTGGAGGGTAACAGTTTTCCTGTGATGTGAAAATTCCAGTATGGATATAGTTTAGAAGAAGAATAGTGGAATAACGAAATAAGAATATTGAATACATAAGGAATAAAGATATATGAGACAAACAACTAAGCAGTTCAAAATATATCATATTACAAATATACCTTTCAAGCAAAGTGAGCATCGGACGTCATTTTGAAGCAGGTCCACTAGACAGCCAAGATCTATGATCACACGTTGGCCCTGTAAGGCTTCTAACTTTTCCTCTAATCTGGCGTGTGTTGAAATTCCCGCCCGACGTTTGGAAAACACCTGCATAGGAAACACAACGAACATAAACAGTCAGAGTGAGGTTCCGCCGGATGTTGAAACCGAAGGAGATGCTGCAATGGCGCACCTTCGCAAGCGAGGATACAGATGCACGTACTGGGAAGACTCTCCGGAATCTCCCAGCACTTACTTTCGCCGCTATGAACGGCGAAGGAGGGTCTGGTGCACTGACGGAAGGGGCACTGTCGGTTGGCACACTGTCGATTGGAGCACTGCTGGGAGCCAGTATCGGATTCGGATTCGGAACAGTTTCGGATGTTTCGGATGGGGCAACTGCCTCTAAAGCTGCAGCGATGGAGAACACTGGGGAGCAAGGAACCGCCACGTTCTCGTGTAGAGCGGGAGTTTCCAGCAAAGGCAACTCCGTGGTGGCCAAGGGTGCAGCAGCATTCTCATTTTCGGTCCCAACCCTCGCAGCCCTAGCATTGCCGATGAGCCCTTGCCTCTGCAATGTCGAACGCTTTTTGGGCATGTTGGCAGCTCAGTTTTTTTGAAACCCAAGTATCCAGCAGTTTTGCCCTGAGCGTCCATACGCTCAGCAGGCCATATATAGTGCACGAACGGAGTCGACGACCCAGGCAGGATGCGGCACTCTCCCTCTCTGCATTACACGTAGAAAACACAGGGGGGAACGTTGATCAATCGGTTAGTATTAGAAAGTGTGGGGACACGCACGACCGGAACGAACCAATCTCAGCGGTCCACAACGACGGAAGATATACTCGAACGAAGGAACGAAGGGAGGTAGTCTAGAAGTCCACTTACCACTTCTCGCCACTGGATGATGCTTTGGAACATGAGCTTACGCCTATCGGCGTCGTGCGGGAGATCTCTGCTTGCAACGTCATGGATCAAGGCGTGCACTTCTTCGAGGGTGAGATCTGCGGAAGGGCACAGAGCTGAATAGGCTACCAAGTTTTGCGCAGGGTTGGATAGGTCAGCAGGCGCGGGGAATTCTATCTCAGTAGCATCCATGCAAAAAAAATAGCAAGCACTGCACAGCAAACAGGCAGTCCGTCCCGCGTGCAAACTTCGTCGCAGCCGCAAGGTCTTGAAAGAGAGAGAGAGAGAGAGCGCGCGCTCATGATGTCCCCATGCCGCGGACAGCGATTTCTCGTAGCTCGTTGACCGGATTTGCGATCCGATGACAGGTTCGAACAGCTCTTGCGCTCTAGTTTCTGGTGATATAGCACATGCATGGGTAATATACCCAATAAGAATACGAAAAATGGCATAAAAGTATGCCATATGCTTAACAAGAACTTGTGATTCGCGGCAGTTATTGTGCCAGGGAACAATAGCCCGGCCAAGCCATTCGATTGGCATATTGTATTTATGCATACTGGGGCAGTGAGATGGCAATGGGCTCGGAAGGGGACTCCCGAGCCATTGACTTCATACTATGGGGAGCGAAAGCCTGGACTTGATTATAGCTGGCAGCATATTATCGTACACCCTTCTGGTGCGCTACGCCGCTGGGAGCGTAATAGGGGCGGCGGCTGGTTTCTAGAAGACGCCACTCAGTTGAAGGCGCCGGTAGCGCCATTCTCATTACCGATCAGCCGCGTTGGGATCGCGTACTGGAATCCGACGATTGTGATTGACGATGACGAATATCATGGAATTCCCTACAAGGGGCGTAAGCCTACACACTCAGCGTCTACGAACAGTGAAGATTCGGGTACAGGCGCTGTGTCCTGGAGTAAGGAGAAGTTACCAGATTCTGATGACAATGATGACGCCGGTGTCACTAACAGTAAGGAGAAGCTACCAGATTCGGATGACAAAGATGACGCGGGTGTCATATATGACATGGACACTGCCAGTCCGAAATGGGAGCCAACTTCGCCTGAATATGATGACACCGAGGATGACGTCAGCGAGTTCGATGACTTGGTAGCTGACGATGCTGAAGAACAAGCTGAAGCTCGAAGGTTGAAGAGACTGGGACTGCAATTGATCATGGATGAGAAGGGTGAACTTCACTGGGTACCAAAGGGCACCTCCCCGACCTCACCTGTTCAGCCCGATGATCAGCCTATTACCGAGCAGAAGTCTGAGGCCATATCTGAGGATGCCCCAGCCTCTGTGGTGGAGACTGTTCATGCACCACCGAAGAAACCTTATGGGTCAGATACTGGATTGACTTCAATGGGTGAGAATAAGGCTGGGGTGTCTGAAGAGACGAAGAGGCAACCTAGGAAATATCCGAGATGTTGGACACATGAGTATATAACTCAATTGAAGTATTCCATAAGAAGTGACAGTGATGAAGAAGAAGGGCTTGACGTGGCTCCTCGTAGGAAGAAAGCAAAGATCAGCAAGGGACAATGAAATCAACTGTCTTGATTAGGATTGTCCAAATGCAGATTCTCTGATTAGGATTTGTATAGGTGGCAGATGATGATATGCCAGCCGACATGGGACAGATCGATTAGAGAATATGAACTGCGCGCCTTGAAAGTATAAGACTTGAATATTGCCCATTTGGAGGCTGTTCTAACTTGAAGTAACTATTTGGAGGAGCTGTTGCTCAACCTGTTAATTTACTGGTCAATCTTTCCTGCCATAAAGATATTGCAATTGCTTGAATTGTAGCCTTGTTCAACTGTTTATCTAGAACATTGCAATTTTGTACACTGCAAAATTGCCGACTACGGACCTGTGCCCCAAGATTGAAGCAGATTTACCTCTGACTGACCCTTGAGCTCCGGCTCGGATACAGTCACGTGCTCAAGAAGTCTTCACTTGGAAGTGGTATTGCTCTGCGCCCTTTTTGCCCCCTGACTTTCACCCTGCATGCAAACAGGCGATTTTTCAAAACTGTTATGCTGCAAAGTGGTCAGAAAGTGGGAAAAGAAGCCGCCAGCAACTCAGATCTACCGGGATTAACAGCCAGATTGACCCGAACGGAGAGTGAAAAGTGGATCAGTGGCAGATTGAGAAAAAGAGGACCTCGGAGACCGTTTTAACGTAGGCACAAAAATTCTAGACGTTTCTTGATAGTTTTTGTCGTTTGGAACCTGGCCCCGAGACCTGGGTCCTCATAGATCGCTACATTTTAAATTCGGATGGCCAACCGGCACGGCAGAGCAAAAATTAGACAAATTTGAGCCCAGCAGACTACATAGAAGGAAACGGGAGCCCAGAAGGATAGTTTTCCATTTTTTTTATATTCTTTGAAGGAAAAAAATAGCCTCCAATACTGGGTCCTGGCCAATTAGTCTGGATTGCTCCGGGATGGCCGCCAAGAAGAAATTAGCCAAACTGCCGATCGACACTCCATTTTTGAAATTTGGCCACCAAAACTTGCATTTCACTCTGGAAAGCATATTTCGTTATTCACCACGACTTCCACTGCTACAAGGAAATATTTTTCTGAGTGTTCTGGGGGGATTTGCCAAATTGGACAGATTTGACTTCCCCAACGGTCAGATTTGCACTTTGTCACTCTTAATTTCGACATGATGCAAAACGCTAACACGGGACGCTCACCTCCAACGTCGCCTACGTCGACTCCTAGGCGTACAAGGGGACGACAGGCCAGCCAGCGCAGCACGAGAGGTGCTGCAGCCACTGGGACCACTGGCAAGGGGGCGAAGGGCACCTACAAGGCGCCCTCTCCGGGTCAGCCGCCACCGGCTGCGACAGCAGCAGGTGCGCCAAGCTTCCAGATACCCAAGAAGAAGTCGACCCTGTCAGCTGATGCTCCTGAGTTTAACAGCGTGACTCCTCTGGCTCTGGACTCTGGAACCGCTTGTGTGACACCTTCCCTGGAGGAGGCTGTAACGGTACCTAAACCGCGCCCTAATCCGCCCCTGCGTCATGCAAGAGCGGCGTCACCAAGGGTGCTGACTGTTGACACCCCTGGTGCAGGGCGAAACATGAGGGCGACTCCCCAGCGGTATGTCAACTTGACCTCTCCTTCCCCTGGCATCCTGCGATTGCCAGGAAGCCGCGACCTGAGCCCTCCAGCTCCGCGCCAGCGAAGCCCGCCTCGGACTCGAGACCGGACCCCGCCACCGCCGCGCTGCAGGAGCCCACCACGGACGCGCGACATGAGTCCTCCAGCTCCAAGACCGCGAAGTCCTTTGAACCCCTACAGGACTCCACACACTTGGTCTGGAGCTACGGTGATGACCTCCCCGCACGGCCAGCTGCCCACGCCATTCAGCGAGAACGCGCTTCAGGCTGAGTCCGCGGGAGCAGCCTCTGTGGGACAACCTCTACCGGCTGACCGACCACCTCGCGACCCGATCGCCGTGCGCGAAATGACCGAGGTCAAAATTGCAGCATGTGAGCAGGACATGCAGAATGAGGCGAATGAGCAGAAACCAGGACTTCGTCAATTTCCTTCCCGCTCTGATGTGGCCAACTGGCGAAAGCGCCAGCAGCCGGGTGAGAATCTCGCCTGGACTCCGCGCCCTAACCAAGGGGGTGTGGGGGCAGCAGGGAGGTCAGAGGACACGCACCAAAGCATGGCTGGCGAACTCATGGCACACTCAATGCATCCAACTCCCTCCTCAACAAGCAACGGGGAGGTGGGGGCAGCGGGGAGGACAGGTGGCTCCGGCTTGACAGGTGGCCCACGCCACATAAGCATAGCATGTTCTGGAGCATTCGCTGACCTCACCGATTACCGATACCGTTACAGAACCTAAGGTGATCGGTGACTCTATGGCAAGGTTATCGGTGACTTTCGAGTCCGAAATAGACAGCGAGGCAACTTCACTGACGCCCTCACTGACTCAGGCGACTACGGAGGCGGCTACGGTTACGGATATGCTCGAGTCCCTGTTGAACTGCGAGTCCAGACCTTTGACTACCTCGCTGACCTCAACAACTACGGATATGCCCGAGTCCCTGTTGAACCGCGAGTCCAGACCTTTGACTACCTCGCTGACCTCAACAACTACGGATATGCCCGAGTCCCTGTTGAACCGCGAGTCCAGACCTTTGACTACCTCGCTGACCTCAACAACTACGGAGCAGCCAGTCAGCTCAGTCAGTTACGCAGACCTCGCACTCAGGCGTAGCATTGGACTCGCAGCCTACCAGCCGCATCTTAACCGCAACCTACCAGTCATCGAACCCCCTTCTCAAGCAGATGTCCTCAGCAGAATTCCAGTCAGAAACTTACCTCTGAACTCAGACTCAGTGAACCAGCTTTCTCGCCGGGAGAGGCGCCATCAGAGATGGGAACAGAACCAGCAGCGCCTGGCAGAACAGCGCAGAGCACTCTTCTCTGACCCCGCCTCAGCCAGAACGCCCTCAGATGCCTCTGTCCCCGCACTGAACTCTCAGCATCAATCCCTAATGCAGAATCAGATGATGTTAGAGGTATCAGAGTACATGCAAAATCTGCATCAGCAAGTGCTCCAACACTATCCACATCTGACTTCAGTTCTACCAGCAGTGGGCGCTCCACCTATGACGCCCTACCAGCACACCTTAGGATGGGCGAGCGGTTTACCAGGTGCACCGGCGCCAGCAGCTGGATCAGGTCCCTGGCTGGTACCAGCACCGGCTCAACCGGTTCCTGCACCGGCTCAACCGGCTCCAGCACCGGCCCAACCGGCTCCGGCACCGGCTCATCCGGCGCCGGCACCATTTCAGCCAGATCCACCGGCTACCGGCTCATCGCCCTCTGACTCCGCTGAGCCTGATCAACCGTCACCAGGAAACTCGCCCCCGCCTTCAGACAATGGTGAACCACGACACCGGCGTCTAGACGTGTTGTTATGGACTTTAGAAGGAGCCTCCTTCTGGTTGAGAAATCACCTGTCCTCTTCCTCCGCAGTTACTGTCAGCCACGGCGCTGAGGCACAATACTCTTACCGACTGCCAACCATGCCTGGAAGCGCCAGTCACTTCATAACCGATACCAATCGGATTTGGATGACTATGCGGCACATCGGAGTGGACATCCAAGACCTGGCGCAGCATGGGTCAGTGCATACTCCTGTGCGCCTGACTGAGATTGAGGACAGTGACGCTTTCACTCTGGAAGTGGAGAAAACGCAAGTGGATGAAGCGCGGCGTTGCGCGGAAAGCCGTACTGGAACTCAGCAGAGACGCCTGCCCTTGTACTCATGGGTAACCATCGCGGAAAATGCCTTAGAGTCCGAGCTGACAGAATTTGACCCCCTGGGACTCCAAATTTGGGCAGCATTTTCATCTTCCGAGGCGTACTTGTTTAGAGGAATGGCGGCTGGCAACCAACCAACTCCCGCCACAGTCCCGGCTAGACTGGGCGTCAATCGGTTTCCCTCTGGTGTTCCCAGCGCAGCAGAGTACAGATCGCCTGGAAATTCCTTGCCAGCGGCCCCGGGACTCCTGCCAGTAGACCAGCGCCTTTCTCAATTCCCAGGGCACCACGATCTTATGGGAGCGGCTTCCCCAAGTGATGTCTACCGAGAATCCAAGACAGTGGCTGATGTGCTCAAGCTGATCAGAGACATTCCTATGTACCCCTCCTCCGCTGACCTAATCACCACTGACGCAGATATTGCCGCGCTTCCACCTTTTTCTGAAGCGCTGGTCAATTTTCTGTCAATGGGCGTAGTCACCTTCGCCCTGGGTCGCATGAGTGCTTATCGCCTAGACCTAACCATGATCACCATGCCGGAGATCTTGAAGGAAGTGGCTCAACGCAAACTACAGCCGCGATCCCTAACTTTTCTCAAGCAAGGTGGAATGATGAACTCGGAGGCCTGGAACCGGCGTTACGCCACCTTGGCGCCTTTCCTGGCCGACGTAGCCAGGAGCGTACTGGATGACATCGCGCTGGTAGGACTAGCGGGGACAGTGATGCGCATGGCGCAGCGACGAGAAGAGACTGCGCGTTTGTTCGCTACTCGTCTGGTATCCTGGCACGAGGTAGTCCAGTTATTGGCAGACGCCATGCCCAACTGCCACGCCATCAGCCAACAGCAGCTATTATATCAGTTCTGGTCTGGACTGCGACTGAAGCAAGCTGTCATGGATCGCCTTATTGAGGATCGGTTGGATCTGCAAAGTCCAGCGGATTGGGAAAGCAATCATCCCGGATCCACCGCGCTGCAGCATATCATCACTGTGGCCACCAAATTGGAGCGCAGTGAAGCTCTGACCGCAGCACGAACCTCTCCCGTCTCTGCACCTGCGAACCGAAGTCCTGCCTGGAGGAATGGTCGCTCGTCCTCCAGACTTAACGCCGTGCAGGACGCTGGGGAGGAAGATGCTACTGACCCCGACCCCGCCGACCTCAGGGTGCAGCACGCCGTGCCGCCCAGCCCGGCGGGATTGACCAGGCCGCCACGCCGATGTTACGTCTGCAACTCTGACTCCCATTTATGGGCTAACTGTCCCGACGAGGCCAAGAAACGAGCCTGGATTGCTGACGCCCCAGCTCGTTTGGCACGCCGCCGCGCTGCAAATGAATCTCATATCGCAGCGCTGGAAACAGAATGGGAGGATTTGGAAGAGGAAGCGGAAGCGCTGGAGTATTTTCAGAACGAGGAATCGGCCGCAGCGTCCTCCTCGGGTCAGCAATCTGCGGAAGAGGAGGACTGAGTGTCTTCCTGCCGGCGGGACGCCGGCGACAGGGCGGTATGGGTAACCGCCCCTGGGCAAGGAGTACAGCCTTCGCCCACAACCGGGGGAATATCCAGAAAGAGCCTCCGCCACCCCCCAACCCTCTGGCCGCTCGAGGGTACGGATTCACCTGGTCTGCCGATCAGAGGCGACAACGCCATCTCGACAGAACCAGAACCCTACGGGATGAACCCTCGTTGACCAGTACCGCTGTTTACACAGCGAACCTTTCCACTGAGCAGGGCCGGCGAGAACATCACTTGGTGTCCCGGCGCCATCAGCGGTCGCCACGAAGGTCACCCACTTCGTCGCCTGAGCGCTCCAAGCCTCCCGTTATGTTCAGTGTAGATCGCTCCCTTGGAGCTGGTGATCGCCGTCGGGCTCCACAACGCGAGCGTGGCGAAACGCCCCGCGTTGACCCCACAGACCCTAACCCTAACTAACCCTAACCCTAACCCTAACCCTAACCCTGAGGCATCAGTACTGGCAGCACTGGATGAGGATGATGGTCAGGAAGAGGAGACCCAGTGGACCTTCAACCCGCTCAACACCCCCTGGCGGAACACTCCTCGACCGCGGGTACCGAGAAAAGCTCCGGTGGAGCGTATGCGAGCCTTGAGGCAGCGGATTCAGGATGTAACGCTACCCGCGGTTTCACACCCTCTGGACGACAGTGGGGAGGAAGGGGGTGGGACTTCAAAAACTGGCCCAGCTTCAGAACCCCCACCTTTTAAACTTCGACCTGAGGTGTTTCCTTCGACGTCTCGACCAGCAGCGTGTCCAGCCTTGGCAGAGAGGGCGTCCTTGAGCGCAGAGAGCACTACGAGTGCAGCGCGC
>LGRX02025709.1:0-26803 GCA_001247695.2 Cymbomonas tetramitiformis | reverse complement strand
TGCTGAGTGTCCAAGCTCATTGCCGGATATAGACTCACAGGTCGAACCCCGCAAGCTCTACCTGCATGTCTGGGTATCACCAGGCGCACGGTCCCCTCACCTGTGGGCCAGGCAAGACACTCGGGCGTTAGGGTGCCGTTTAGCCCCTGCTGCAGCTGCTCCTCCGTCACGGCACGTAGCCCCGCACCGCCAGCGCCAAATCCTATCTATGTCCCGCCATAAGCGCTGGCGCTGCACTCCCACTACCGGCCGGTTATCCCGGGTCAAACTGTGGCCGGCGGCAACGGGGAGCGTGCCCCATTTCGTGTGAAAGAATCGTCCACAATGTCCTCGAACACTACCCTGGATCGCAGGGAAGGTGGACCAGGACGCACAACTCTTCAGCCGATGCCTCCGAGTCAGCTGGCAACTCGTCCTCCAGTGCTGGCCGTGCCCAGCGTATCTCCTCAAAGTCGCCCGCCTCCGGTTCTCGCCCTGGGCGCTTCCACGTATGCTCCCCCGGGTGGCAAAGCAGCCACCCCCGGAGCTTTGTTCCTTCCGCCAAGACGCTTACTTGCATCAATCGTGTGCACTACGCTCCCCGGACCATCGTTCACGCTCCTCTAACAATTTTGCCAACACCGCCGCCTATCTCTGCTCCACCGCCGACGCTCCCGACAAGGCTTCAGTCACTGCTGTTATCGCCCGCGTCACCAGCTCTGTGCGCTGGTCGTGGGTCAACGCGACCAATCCCGCGAGCTCCGTGGCCCCAGCTGGTCCAGACGCCCCGGAGCCTCCAGCCTGAGCTGGGAAAGCTACCGGCATGTGCAGCAGCATCGCTCCGCCCCACACTTTCACCTTCGTCCTCCGCTTCGCCTCCGGGCGTGTCCCTGCCCACGACCCTGCCTGCAACGGCCAATCTGACGCCCCTGGAAAGATTCGGTGCGCGCCCGAGCTAACATCCTCCTCCAGGAGCCCCAAGTCAACCAGCGCCCTCGTGGGCCCCACACCGCCTCCGGCAAATGAGCCGGAGGCTCTGCAATTGCAGCAATCCCACCCAAAATGTCGAACCGTGCAGCATTCTGTGTGCTGAACAGTTATATATATATATAACTGTTCAGTATATATATATATATAACTGTATATATATATATATATATTATGTATATTATTTCAGTTATATATATATTATGTATATATATAACTGTATATATATATATATACAGTTATATACAGTTATATATATACCATCTCCGCCTAGTCACCTAAGAGCCCACGGTGTTGTTCCGAAACGATTCCAGCACCTGGCATGCGTGCGGGACGGTCCCAAAATAGATCCCGCAGCGCGGCCGCTATGTCCTCGTGCTCACTTGCTCAAACTAATGTAAGAAAAACGTTCCCTGGTTGCCAGTCCGATTGAGAGCCAGATGCAGTTGTTCAAGTCCTCCGAAAATTACTGTGCACTTGCTGCAAAGATGCACCACTGTTCGCCAACGATCCACACGTCTCCTCGGCAGCGGAGGCTGCACTGGCCGAATGACCCTCCAAGTCACAACTGAGTTCAAGTCGAGGTCGCAATCCTCCACCAAGTCCGATGGCAGGATGTGCACATACACCAATAATCAGAAAAGAAATTTCTAATAACAACGCCACCGTCCCCACGCGCCTTGCACCCGTGCTGCTGGTAGACGTAGCCTGGGTAAGGAAAATGCAGGTCCCAGTAGTGACAGTTGTGCAAACACTTGCAAGGCACGAACACCAGGTGAATCCAATCCCACACATCCTGCCCATCCTCCAAAAGGCTGTAAACACCCGAGATGTCTGTCAGCGTCGCTGCGCCCTTCTCCAACGGCTGCCCGCAATTACCCCTCCGTCCTGCACATACTGTGCCGACATGCATGTCCAACTGCCTCCACGACTGTAGTGTAAACCATTTTAAACTCGGCCAGAAATTTGTTTGCTCGTAAAATGTTTTTCGAAAGCAACTCAGTTTTTACAGTTACTCTTTTGCTCGGATCCTCATTTCCCAATGGCAAGCGCTGCAATACCTTTCATTTAAATTGGTTTTGCAAAGTGATATAAAATGCATGTACTTTAAGAATGCTTTCTAAAATCAAAAATTTTGATGAATGCCCAACTGTCTGTGCAAGTCACCAAAAGGAAAACAGAGTCTCTGGGTCAGGAGCGATGGGAAGAGAAAAAGGAGCAGAGCTGAACAGACATGTCAGCTCGTGGTACTCATAACATCTGTTCTGTGTCACGGACCTACATGTGTCATGTGCCATAGGCTCTACTGCAGCAGGAGTCACGGATTCCGAAAGTCTGAAACCATAAAAATTCCGTTGCACTCCAATTTCAACCTTTCTCTTTTGCTCGGATCCTCATTTGCCATGTAACCAGAGATGAGAAAACAGAGAGGCACATAACAAAACAGCTGGAAAGCTGGCATTGCGGACAAGTGTGGTCTCATCGTCATGTGTACTAGTTCTCCTAGTACGTGACTGAAGAACTCCCTTTTGAGTCTCATGCTCGACCTGATTATGCATCTCTATGTTAAGACCATACGTCAGGGCATACGCATGGCTGCCCAAACCTCCACTCGGCGGCTTCGATGTGAAATAGAATGCGCACCTGCCGTTACCCTCTTCAGCATGGCCACTTTCTGCCCAACATAGTGTTTATTTTCATTGTGTTATTGAGTACCATATAGCTTGGGGAGCCTCGGAAGACACTGGCTGGATTGCCCAGGATCCCTAGGACACCTCAGTGCGGAACCGCAGCTTCACTGAGTTGGGATTTGCGTGTGCATTGCATTGAGTCCCAGGGCTGCTGAGAGGACTGTTCGTGAAGAGGTGTACGTAACACTCTGCCTTGGGGCGGCAGGAAAAATCATGCAGCAATGCCCTTTCCACAAGGCGCCTCACAGGGCAAACGGTCACTTTAGTCGTCATGTGCTGACAAATGGGTGGGTGAGACCTTCCAGGACCTTGAGCAAGGCGAGGATGGCACAGAAGCAAGTTCATCTATGGACCCAACGAGCCCCAGGGTGAAAAAAAGCATTCACTCCAATCCATTGTATCACAAAGATGGTGACGATTCAGTTGCTGATGATCGGGAGTCGAATCTTTAAGGGATTAAGGGGTACCCAAACTTTGGGAATATTTTTCGGAAAAGGTTTTGGGAATGTGAATGTGAGGTTTCGGATGTATTATAAGTTTGGTGTGACTTATTTGTGCGAAAATCAAATTTTGCAACAACAACAAAAAAAAGTGGTATTCCCGTTTCCCTAATTGATATTTGAGAACAGAAATTTTTGTCGTAGTTGTAAATGAAGGGATACTCAAAATTTGGGGATATTTTTCAAAAAATGGTTTGGGGAAATGAATGTTATGTTATGGATGTATTGAGTTTGATGTAGCCTAAATTTGTGCGAAAACGAAATTGCAAAACATAATTTGTGACGCGTTATGCCCGTTTTTGGAATGAATGTTTGATAACGTAAATTATTTTCGTATCAGTAATTACGCTGAGTGATGACGTCCTAGTCTGTGTAGCATGCAGTAGTTGCAGTCGTGTCACGTGACGATGAGCATTCTGAGTCGCAGTCGAGCGAGGACAAAGAATCGCGATTCGACAGATCCCGATTTGCGGGTCCGGGATTCTGGGTGCGCGCCGCTCTGTTGCGTTGCGGTGGCATATGATTGTGTGCTAGGACAACATGCAGTGCCATACGCGGATGACGTAAGATTGTCATACACGCCGGCCGTGTCATACGCGCATTACAGTATTAACGCCCGAGACCCCTATCGTGGAATAGGACCCCCCTTCGCGGGAGTACACAGTACTACTGTACTGTGTAGTAACTGTCCATACCGAAATACTGGCACATCATACTGCATGAATGTAGTAAATGCATATGATAGGTTAATGAGATTTGGCCATGCTGACTAGGATTATCTCAGAGAGCTGAGTGAATCAATAATGGCCAAGGCTAAAGAAACAGCTGAATTTTCTAGAGTAATTACTGTCAAAGTTAATGTAACCTAATTCTTACTGCAAATATATGCTCTAAGTCTGGACACAGATCCTAAGAACCGACACAGCTTGGTTAGACCTGTATAGTGCATAATACAGAGCTGTGCACTATATATGATTTATAAGTAGTTTCACAGCCACTGTTAAGCGAGGTGCAGAGCTTTTCGGTTCAGATGGTCTTCGTTGCACTCGTTGACGGCACATATTTTCTTACAATTGTCAATGTAAACGTAATTCTCCTTGGCGCCAGGATCTGTGATGGTCAAAGTTGCGACTCGTCCCAAGCACCAGCTCTAGTATGGCACGCGTTGCCTGCTTTGAATCTTTGATCTCGTTGCGTTACCTTGTCACATGCGTTCTGGCGTTGCGACTTACATATTCGCCGACGAAATGTGACGAGAATTCTTATTTTTACTTGACGCCTGGTTTGGAGATGTTTGCGAATGTGCTTCTGGCGACTGAGCTTACACAGTGCGCACTGACGCGCTCTTCGACGACTCAGCGCTTTTCTCACTTCCTCGCAGCTTTGTACCGCTAATTCTTCTCCAGATTTTGCGCACGAGCTGTGTGTTTCCGTCGGGATCTTATTCTTCACACCCGGTCTTTGCAAATGGACGCAATGGGCGACGTTCTTCTTTGGTGTTTCTGGCTGTTTCGCGACGTAATGATGTTTTGGATTAGCGCTTCCTGAACCACGACCGTGTACGTCCTCAATAATTGCCTTTGCGACTACGGCAGATTACACAAATTTATGGCGGGGAATCTGAAAATTAACTCCGAATTTGCGGCGAGTTTCTGATTTGGTTGCAGCTGGCCTGCAGCGCTCCAGTTTCATAAGTATGGCGAACCCTAAGTATATTCGCGCAGTGGCGTCGCTTTGACTTCTAGGGCAGATTGTTGACCAAATTTACTCAGATTTTTCGAGATATTTCGTCCGGAGATCTTCGTGTTCGCGTGAGATATTGTGCTGGAATTTGGTGACGGGCAGTTGGTTGTCCTGTGTTGGGTTATTTCGCTCCTCTTTTCCCTTCACACGCCTCTCCGGCGGGGGTGCTGGCGGTTTATGAAGCAGCTTGCTGTACCCCTCCAATCTCTTCGCCAGCTAATCTCTCCGGATGTCTTCTTCGCAGTCAGCTGCTTCGGTGTATGTTCCGCCTCAGAGACGCTCTGGGGCGGCGGCAGCCTCTTCTGGGCCTTCCAGGCTCTCGAGCTCGGCTCGCGTGTTCGAGCCCCGGGTGTTGGATGGGCTTGGGGCTTTGGGACCCACACCTTACTTTGTCCCGCGTGCTGGTGACAGGCCGGCGAGGGCGCGGCGGGGCAGCGGGGGAGGAAGGAGCAGTACGACGCTCTCTGGAGGGCGGGTACGCGCTTCTGGCAGGCGCGCCTACGCCTCGGGAGGAACGCCGTACCCAGGCGTTGTTGCCTGCCACGCCCACGAACTTCCCCAGCGAGTCGCATGACTCTCCTGGCCTGGTGTCCACTACTGTACGTATGTTTGAGCAATACGCCACGTCTCAGCACCGTGCGGGGGGTACAAGTGCCTCAGGGCTGCAACGTGGTTAACCAGCTCTCGAGGAGCTCAACACGGTCGCTATAGCCACCACTCATAAACTGAGATAATCTCCTCACGATGAAGCTGTAGTTGACCCTTTGCCACTAGTAGCAAAGCATCGCGTTGGAAACCTAACCCATGAGAGCGACACCCGCTTTACGCCTGCGCGTGAAATCGTACCTCGGAGTATGTCTACGCAAGGTCGCCCATTGTCTGGGAGCCACGTCAGGCATGTCCGTGAGTGCCGACCACTCGTGGAGGGCTTCACGCTTCACATGTTGCTCACGCTGAGCTACAAAGGTTGTGCACTTGGACGCAAAGTCCACAATAGCCTTCCACGCTTTCATGCACTCCCTCGCTCGCATAGAACTCGGACCGAGCGGTGTTGCACGTCGTGATGTCGCAAACGCGAGCATATGACGGGACAAATACTGATAGTCCCGAGTGACTTCAATGCTCGCATATATGTGTCTGGCATATTCTCAACGGACACGTAAGTCTGTAATAATCCAGGCATGTTCCAGCATAACACACAATCGTAGAGCTACAAAAATTTTGAAATTCTGATATTCTAGAAACACGTGCCAGGCTCTCACGTACAAGCCCAAATTTCTAACATGTAAAAAGATAAAAACAGCAGTATAATATATTCATCAAAAGATTAACAAAATCACCAAAAGTACGAATTATTGTACAAAACTGTGAGCAGAACTGTCTTAGCAATCTAGCACTTGGCACGCGAACAGTCACCTAGCACAGTTTGCGAAGGCAAAACAATAATGAGTCCACTAGTCCTGACCTGCGGTCAGAGCTTACTTATTCTCAAGTCAATGTCACATCTGTAAAAACGTGTAACAGGCTTCCGCCCTGAAATCTTCGTCTACCAATAGGATGTCACTATTCTATGCCAGCTTTAATGATGTTACCACTCCCCATCTTCTGACTGACACGTCAGTGACAGTATTGTAGCTGTCATATCTTCTTATCACTTCACAGCCACCCTACAATGACCATATCTTCTTAACCAAGCCTGCCACCCTCAAGCAGTTGTAACGCGAGAGGTCTGTCATACTCGTCATGACTGTCACGCCTGTCACCAGCTGAACAACCCCGGCTTCGGTACCACGAGAAGCCGGCGTTTGTTACAGCTGTCGCAAACGCGTGCATATGATGGGACAAATTATACTGATACAGTAATCACTCAGTAATAAGAAAACCCGCCAATAAGAAAGTAGCCAGCTTTTTTTATTTCTTCACAATATTTAACACATAAGACATAACACTCCATATTTACGGGATCTCTATATAAATAAGAAAGTTGCTAGGCTGACCTAAAATTCCTGTTTTCTTAAAATCGAGTGTTTACTGTAGTCCCAAGTGACCTCAATGCTCGCATATATATGTCTGGCATATTCTCAACGTACACGTAAGTCTGTAATAATCCAGGCATGTTCCAGCATAACACACAATCGTAGAGCTACAAAAATTTTGAAATTCTGATATTCTAGAAACACGTGCCAGGCTCTCACGTACAAGCCCAAAATGCTAACATCCCCCATCTGTAGCTGCTGCCTGCAGTAGCACAGACCTAAATATGGGCTTGTTCAGCATACTGAGTCGTGTCACTGTCATCTGCCATGAACTTGCCCAAACTGAAGGTGAACATACCAATACCATCGCCTTCACCACCTTGTAACATTCTTGGCTACTACCCGACAGTCCTTGTGAAAGGACTGGAATCTCGTTCAGTCCTATCACAAGGACCGGACGCGCGGGAATTTTTTTAACCATCCTCTTGATGCTCCTAGTGCCTATCCTCCGGATTGTAGTCTCATTGGGACCTAAACTGAGTACCCCTTTGCCCGCTTGCCTAAACAATGTCGCAATTTCATGCTACGTTATCAACATTAAGCATGGGTAGCGTTAAAAATCACTAAATTCCAACCACACCACAGTGATATTTTCGGATTTTGTATACCCAGGCAACTTCAACCGATATTTTGAGGGCGAAGATTGTGTCAAAGATGACCTCCGATCATTTTTTTTGACAAGACACTGCAGAAAGAGCAGCTCGCGAACTTGACAACATGGGTCTCCGAATTTTCACAGGACCTTCATGGAGGTAGCTAGCGTGAGAAACATTTCGGTCCTTGTGGTAGGACTGGCCTTTTTATTTAATTTTGAATTAATTTTACCCCCACCTCTTCAGCCCTCACAAGTGCACACCCATATCGAGTATATCACCCGGCACATGTTTTTGATAAATATTTGAACACCCAAGGATGATCTGTAAGCACTCAAACATCAACTACATCGAAAAATCGTGGCGGCTAGCCCCCTTTTACTTCGGTCCTTGTGGTAGGACTGGAGAGTCGGGCAGTAGCCATTCTGGCTCTCACCAGAGGATTCTTAAATACCAAGACCCACATACACCTGCGGCCAAGAGGTCCATGATCCAAGTGTCCAATCACGTGTAAGCGTCCAGCCTGACTCAGTCGCCTGAAGTAAGTTGCTCTGCCCTCTGCCATGTCTGTCAAATAATACGATGGAACATGCACACATGCTACCACACGGCTGGCCATAACTGCCAGCGGAAACGCGATATCCAACGCGGCAAACCAAGGAGACGTGACGTCCTTCGATTCTCGCGCATGCGAAGAGGCGACGAGGACTTCACATCCCGGGTTTACACCCGGGCAAAACGCGTATCTCCTTCAACGTGGCTTTGAGTACATGCGCGGCCGACGCTTTTGAGTACGGCACCGTGGAGGCTTACTTCTTGATCTTCCTGAAGCGTTCCGCCGAGAGCTCCGCCGCCAACGACACTGTGTGCCGCCTGGCTATGGTGACCGTCTACCTCACTGTTGAGGACCTTACCATGAACAGCCGGGGCGTGTATGTGTGCAACGAGGCAGAAAAACGTACCCTTCTCCTACCGGTAAGCCGTCTCGAAACCAAGGTCATTATCCATCGCCCACCTGGAAACCGCGTACCTCTACACGCCACTTACCTATGGCCGGGGATGAAAGCGGTACGCGTTGCAAGAAGCAATAGCGCAAGCTACCTCATCAGCTCCGCGCAGCAATCGAAGGAGGACACCGAACGCCAGCGCAGCTTCATCAGCTCCGTCCAATTGCTCTTTGTAGATAGCGAATGCCTGCTTGCCACATGGAACATATCTGTTCCAGTGGTACTTTTAGTAGCATCGGCAGTCCCTCTTAGCATGCCACGTAGAACAATCTGGAATTTCTGTTAATAGCTAGTGGTGCTAGTGTTAATAGACATGCCACGTGGAACAATCTGGAATTTCTGTTAATATCTAGTGGTGCTAGTGTTAATAGTCATGACACGTGGACGATCCGGTCAAATCTGTTAATTTATGACCGTTTACAGTCTGCCAAGTGTTAGTATCCGGTAAAACTGTTAATCCGAGTGACACGTGTATGATTCCTATTAAAAGTGTTAATTTTCTGTTAATATTCCTTACATGTGTAACGATCTCGCGAGGGGGGCCTATTTCAACTCCCTCCGGCACCCCTCCGATTAAGTGTTAACATTCTGTTAAAATTGTGTTAATTTAACATTCTGTTAAAATTGTGTTAATTTAACATTCTGTTAACATTCTGTTAACATGAATTATATAATTCCTTAACTTTTTCCCAAGCCAATCATTATCTACCACCGGGATTTATACCACCACTATTAACAGTTTCTACTCGTTAACACTTTTTAACACATAATTAACACTTTTTAACATTTTATTAACAGAAATCCTCAGTGGTGTGCAAGCTCTCCACAACCAACAGGGCTCAAACACCCAGCCACAATAAGCCAAGTCAAACCAGTGTGCTGAACACCCTCTGGCTGCAGTGGTCACTTATCACAGTTCAGCTGCAACATTGCAACAAGTATCTCTTGATACGCTGAATCAGTGGTGAATGCAGAATATTCGCACAGCAGGGCTGAGGCTAAGCCAGTGTGCTGAGCACCCCTGGATTCGCGAAGCCACTGCTCATCAAGAGCACACCAGTTGTCATAAGAGCTCGAAGAAAAGTCACCAAGCAACACTCAAGCTAAGCCAGTGCACAGAGTGCCCCTGGATTCGCAAAGCCACTGCTCATCAAGAAGGACCATAAGTCTCATGAAAGTGTTCATTCGCAGATAGTTGACAGTGGTAGAAGCTGCACAGCAGAGCTTGAGCTAGGCCAGTGTGCTGAGCACCCCCGGATTAGCAAAGCCACTGCTCATCAAGAAGGTGGAAGGTATGATAAGTGCCTCATCACAGGTCTAAAGTCGCCAAAAGCTGCAAGAGAAAAGAAGAAAGGCTGCACGCTAATCCACCAATATTTCCAAGGTAATCAACGGTGTTTAAGCTGAGCCAGTGTACTGAGTACCCCTGGATTCACTAGACACCGTTGCCAGAGCAGACTTTGCTGTGTTCATAATATAAAGAGTTAATCCGCTCGCTGCCTTCCAGGCTGATGCCGCTGCTAATTACCTTCTAGTGACACACCCGCTTAGAGATAGGCCAGTACACCATGGGTGTCCCTGGATTCACTGTCAGACAAGGTGGCCAAGCTAGAGGAACCGCGGGATAAGAAACCACTCATTAGGATAGTAATTAACTGCTGATTCGCTGTCGCCGCCGCCTTCCAGGCTGATGCCGCTGCGAATTTCCTTCTAGTAGTGACACACCCGCTTAGAGATAGGCCAGTACACCATGGGTGTCCCTGGATTCACTGTCAGACAAGGTGGCCAAGCTAGAGGAACCGCAAGATAAGAAACCACTCATTAGGATAGTAATTAACTGCTGGTTCGCTGTCGCCGCCGCCGTGAGTCTTTCCGTGTGTAAGCACCACCAAATAACAAAGGAAAAAGGGTCCGCCAGTACACCAAGGATGTCCCTGGAGTCGCCTGTCTCCCGAATCCGCTTTTCTTGACTGCTGTCGACTTGTCGCCAAAGAGCCTCTTACTTCTGAATTCGTACCGAAATAAAAAGCCGCTCCGCGCAGGACATTATTGTTTTGTAAAAAGATAAAAACAGCAGTATAATATATTCATCAAAAGATTAACAAAATCACCAAAAGTACGAATTATTGTACAAAACTGTGAGCAGAACTGTCTTAGCAATCTACTAGCACTTGGCACGCGAACAGCCACCTAGCACTTGCGAAGGCAAAACAATAACGAGTCCACTAGTCCTGACCTGCGGTCAGAGCCTACTTATTCTCAAGTCAATGTCACATCTGTAAAAACGTGTAACAGGCTTCCGCCCTGAAATCTTCATCTACCAATAGGATGTCACTATTCTATGCCAGCTTTAATGATGTTACCACTCCCCATCTTCTGACTGACACGTCAGTGACAGTATTGTAGCTGTCATATCTTCTTATCACTTCACAGTCATCCTACAATGGCCATATCTTCTTAAGGGTAGGGTGCCGCCTATTTTAACAGTTTTTACCCTATTTATTGTCGCTCGCTCGTCATCGACAACCAATGGTGATTTGCCATTTGTGCACTTACAAAAGTCGTATTGCAATGGCATCTTTGAGCTGGCATGTTCTGATTGGCTTTCCCGATAGTGGGTGCACATGGTAAGGGCACTGCCAAAAAGCGTCAGGTAGGAAGGATGGTGTTCCCTCCCCAACCCCGCCCCTACCACCGCGGGAACGCCATTTGTCTTATCCCACCTTCGCACAAGGGAAGCTTATGGGAGCCGATTCATGCGAAAGGTCGCCAAAAGAGAACAATCGTGCCGAACCGCGCAAAAAACGCGACTGAATCGGCCTGTCGCGGGCTGTCGCGGGCTGCTCGATGCTGTTTCCAAATGCTCGATGCTGTCGCTTCGTTTCCAAATTTCGGGAGGAGAGAGCAAAATGTCGAACAGCATCAAGGATTTGGAAAGAGCTCAAAAGTTATGATAGTGACGTGGCAAGAAATAGCATTCGGGTCTGAGCGAGCAGTGCGACCGTAGGATCAGTCGAAGACGAGCGAGCGACAAGCTAGTTATAGCTGCCACGTCAGACGTATATGCTCTGGACTGCGCCTCCGGCACAGTCCAGAGCATATAGTCTGACGTGGCAGCTATAACTACCTCATGTAATAAATCGTAGTAAATCATAGCTTCGAGATATGGGGGTGCCATGAGTGGAAAAGTTGGAGCTTAGGGGGACCTTTAACACATAAAAATTTTTGGGTAAGCGAAATCAGCCAGATTAGGGTGTAAATTGACACAAATAATGGGGCTTTTTGTCAGAAAACAGACTTTAAACGAAGCACGTTATCGATTTTTTTTCGGAGTGTTGAAACCTATAGAGGTGTTTTTCACAATGATGCGGTCATAGTATGGTGTTTTGGGCACCTAAAAACACTAACTAGAAAAAAAGTTACCAAGCCAATTTCGAAAAATTACCCGAAAACGGCCCTGTAGGTCCAGATTTCAGGGTCTGATGTGGAAAAAAATAATTTTTCGAAATTGGCTTGGTAACTTTTTTTCTAGATAGTGTTTTTAGGTGCCCAAAACATCATATTAGATGTATATAATCTTCAAACATGTGTCTATAGGTTCTAAATATGCTCAATATAGCCCAAACCCAAACTTTTTTATCCCCAGAACTGCCCCAAAATGTCATACCACGGCACATAGTGCCATGATATATCTACGTATAATCGGTCTCTAACTATCATCTATCACTATGGTCTGCCCAAAGCAATCCTTATCTAAGTCCCCACCCGTCTCGTACGTCGGCTTCACCTTTCCCTTGGCATTACGGTCCGCCTTATGTTGCCTCTTCCTCAGCCTGGCAGCCTTCGGCTCACGTGCGTACCGCGGGCCTCTCGAGCTGCCTTCCTCTTCCCATCCACCCGTCCATCGAGACGAAGCATGGCCATCGTGGTGGTCAATCCCAACCGGCGGCACAACTCTTGGCGGTAGGCGTGCCCCTCGTTCTTGGAGCAGATGGCATGGCAGCAAGCCCAGGCGTACACACCTGACTGACCATTCTGCTGAGCCTTGCCGCAAGGAAGGTAGCCCTTCACCACCATGCCGTTCATACTCTCGTTGCTGTTGGTGTCAGAGTTGTGCATCTGCTTCATCAAGAGGGGCTTGGCCGCATACTTCTGGAACACCGCCTTCACGCCCTCGTAGTAGCCAGGTGGTGAGTCCCGCTGCAGAAACTTGCCATGAGGCAAGTGGATCTTCCAGTCCGGCTTGGCACTCTCCACCCCACACCAAGGGTGAAAAGAACCGTCAACGACGAACGCTCTGAATTGGAAGAAGTCACTCCTTCCAAATTTTTAATTTTTTTGTTTTTGGTTTGAAATGCTTCCAAAATGATCATGAGTGACCGGAATGTCGTTGGTTCATCGCCGGGTGCCCCGTACGGCCGTGTGTCGCTTGAGTCCGCACTAGTCGCGTGACTAGTGCGAAGTCAGATCGCACTAGTGATGTGACTAGTGCGATCGTAAGAATTCTGAAAATCCCGCCTCGTACGATGAGAAAAACTTCCAAAATTATAACCACCCTATTTTTGGGGTATGATATGTTTGAAATAATGTAAAAAACATCAAAACAATGACCTTCAAAAAATCTTCCAATTCAAAGCGCATCTTCCAATTAAGAGCGATCGTCGTTCGTCGGGGAGAGGTACACGATACCGCCGGCAACTCTCGTGGGTGGGGTCGATGTTGAAGGCGTGGTCCACGATGTTCATGATGGCACCGCTAAGCCACTCCGCCTTCTTCTCCTTCGTGTCAAAGCCAGGCAGATCCTCTATCACCGCCACGCTCTTGATAACGTACCGGTACTGCTTGTTGAAGTACTCGATCACCGCTTTCGATAACGTGGCACCACCCCACTTCCTTGCCGCCCGCAAGGCATCAAGGTCCTTGTACAACAACTTTTGGAGATGGTTGGGGTCAGATTGCGTCCCCACAGGTAGCAGCTTAGCCGGCACGATTCCGTTGACGTCGTTGATGGCAGCTATCATGTTTGAGTCCTCGTCCGCAGTAAAGAGGGCCACTCTCGCCTGGGTGTCCAAGAGAGTATCAGAGGCTACAGGTTCGGTGAAGGTGTGCTCCCCAACAGACTTCACACACAGTACGGCACCCTCCGCTTCCATAGCTTTGGAGGAGCCTCTCCAATCCATGTCAGACTGGCAGTTGATGCCTCGAGCCCCGCGCCAACAATCATGCACGGGGGGAGCTCGCGGAGGAACTTGACGTTCTGCAAGTTCACACGTGGCGCACATTTTGTCAAAGATAGTGGCGGAGATCACTTTCTTCATCAATGCACCCATGAGAACGAACATCCCACAAAAAGAAGCATAAGATCGGCCGCTTCCTCGATTAGGCCATGCAGCATCGCCACAAGCTCCCAACTGCACAACTCCTTCAAGAACATCACCCGTCTCTTTAGCTAGAAGGGTCTCTTCTTGAAGAGCCTTTGTGCAAGAAGCCACCGCCATAGACTCAACCTCCTTGCTAACATGCTTCTGGAGGTTGCCCAAGTTGGTCCGGTGTAACTGGTAGTTTACACCCAAGGTGGTGAGGTATTTCTCCACCTTGGCTGGGCACAAACCAGCATTCTGGAGGCCAACAGCATGGAGCATGTTCACCTCGAAGGTCCTAGAGTCTTTCTCCACATAACGAGAAGTGGGCAAACACACTTTTTCGTTGCACAAACAACAACACAGTTGTATATTGTTCGCCATACCATGGATGACCATAGGAGTGGAGGGTAACAGTTTTCCTGTGATGTGAAAATTCCAGTATGGATATAGTTTAGAAGAAGAATAGTGGAATAACGAAATAAGAATATTGAATACATAAGGAATAAAGATATATGAGACAAACAACTAAGCAGTTCAAAATATATCATATTACAAATATACCTTTCAAGCAAAGTGAGCATCGGACGTCATTTTGAAGCAGGTCCACTAGACAGCCAAGATCTATGATCACACGTTGGCCCTGTAAGGCTTCTAACTTTTCCTCTAATCTGGCGTGTGTTGAAATTCCCGCCCGACGTTTGGAAAACACCTGCATAGGAAACACAACGAACATAAACAGTCAGAGTGAGGTTCCGCCGGATGTTGAAACCGAAGGAGATGCTGCAATGGCGCACCTTCGCAAGCGAGGATACAGATGCACGTACTGGGAAGACTCTCCGGAATCTCCCAGCACTTACTTTCGCCGCTATGAACGGCGAAGGAGGGTCTGGTGCACTGACGGAAGGGGCACTGTCGGTTGGCACACTGTCGATTGGAGCACTGCTGGGAGCCAGTATCGGATTCGGATTCGGAACAGTTTCGGATGTTTCGGATGGGGCAACTGCCTCTAAAGCTGCAGCGATGGAGAACACTGGGGAGCAAGGAACCGCCACGTTCTCGTGTAGAGCGGGAGTTTCCAGCAAAGGCAACTCCGTGGTGGCCAAGGGTGCAGCAGCATTCTCATTTTCGGTCCCAACCCTCGCAGCCCTAGCATTGCCGATGAGCCCTTGCCTCTGCAATGTCGAACGCTTTTTGGGCATGTTGGCAGCTCAGTTTTTTTGAAACCCAAGTATCCAGCAGTTTTGCCCTGAGCGTCCATACGCTCAGCAGGCCATATATAGTGCACGAACGGAGTCGACGACCCAGGCAGGATGCGGCACTCTCCCTCTCTGCATTACACGTAGAAAACACAGGGGGGAACGTTGATCAATCGGTTAGTATTAGAAAGTGTGGGGACACGCACGACCGGAACGAACCAATCTCAGCGGTCCACAACGACGGAAGATATACTCGAACGAAGGAACGAAGGGAGGTAGTCTAGAAGTCCACTTACCACTTCTCGCCACTGGATGATGCTTTGGAACATGAGCTTACGCCTATCGGCGTCGTGCGGGAGATCTCTGCTTGCAACGTCATGGATCAAGGCGTGCACTTCTTCGAGGGTGAGATCTGCGGAAGGGCACAGAGCTGAATAGGCTACCAAGTTTTGCGCAGGGTTGGATAGGTCAGCAGGCGCGGGGAATTCTATCTCAGTAGCATCCATGCAAAAAAAATAGCAAGCACTGCACAGCAAACAGGCAGTCCGTCCCGCGTGCAAACTTCGTCGCAGCCGCAAGGTCTTGAAAGAGAGAGAGAGAGAGAGCGCGCGCTCATGATGTCCCCATGCCGCGGACAGCGATTTCTCGTAGCTCGTTGACCGGATTTGCGATCCGATGACAGGTTCGAACAGCTCTTGCGCTCTAGTTTCTGGTGATATAGCACATGCATGGGTAATATACCCAATAAGAATACGAAAAATGGCATAAAAGTATGCCATATGCTTAACAAGAACTTGTGATTCGCGGCAGTTATTGTGCCAGGGAACAATAGCCCGGCCAAGCCATTCGATTGGCATATTGTATTTATGCATACTGGGGCAGTGAGATGGCAATGGGCTCGGAAGGGGACTCCCGAGCCATTGACTTCATACTATGGGGAGCGAAAGCCTGGACTTGATTATAGCTGGCAGCATATTATCGTACACCCTTCTGGTGCGCTACGCCGCTGGGAGCGTAATAGGGGCGGCGGCTGGTTTCTAGAAGACGCCACTCAGTTGAAGGCGCCGGTAGCGCCATTCTCATTACCGATCAGCCGCGTTGGGATCGCGTACTGGAATCCGACGATTGTGATTGACGATGACGAATATCATGGAATTCCCTACAAGGGGCGTAAGCCTACACACTCAGCGTCTACGAACAGTGAAGATTCGGGTACAGGCGCTGTGTCCTGGAGTAAGGAGAAGTTACCAGATTCTGATGACAATGATGACGCCGGTGTCACTAACAGTAAGGAGAAGCTACCAGATTCGGATGACAAAGATGACGCGGGTGTCATATATGACATGGACACTGCCAGTCCGAAATGGGAGCCAACTTCGCCTGAATATGATGACACCGAGGATGACGTCAGCGAGTTCGATGACTTGGTAGCTGACGATGCTGAAGCACAAGCTGAAGCTCGAAGGTTGAAGAGACTGGGACTGCAATTGATCATGGATGAGAAGGGTGAACTTCACTGGGTACCAAAGGGCACCTCCCCGACCTCACCTGTTCAGCCCGATGATCAGCCTATTACCGAGCAGAAGTCTGAGGCCATATCTGAGGATGCCCCAGCCTCTGTGGTGGAGACTGTTCATGCACCACCGAAGAAACCTTATGGGTCAGATACTGGATTGACTTCAATGGGTGAGAATAAGGCTGGGGTGTCTGAAGAGACGAAGAGGCACCCTAGGAAATATCCGAGATGTTGGACACATGAGTATATAACTCAATTGAAGTATTCCATAAGAAGTGACAGTGATGAAGAAGAAGGGCTTGACGTGGCTCCTCGTAGGAAGAAAGCAAAGATCAGCAAGGGACAATGAAATCAACTGTCTTGATTAGGATTGTCCAAATGCAGATTCTCTGATTAGGATTTGTATAGGTGGCAGTTGATGATATGCCAGCCGACATGGGACAGATCGATTAGAGAATATGAACTGCGCGCCTTGAAAGTATAAGACTTGAATATTGCCCATTTGGAGGCTGTTCTAACTTGAAGTAACTATTTGGAGGAGCTGTTGCTCAACCTGTTAATTTACTGATCAATCTTTCCTGCCATAAAGATATTGCAATTGCTTGAATTGTAGCCTTGTTCAACTGTTTATCTAGAACATTGCAATTTTGTACACTGCAAAATTGCCGACTACGGACCTGTGCCCCAAGATTGAAGCAGATTTACCTCTGACTGACCCTTGAGCTCCGGCTCGGATACAGTCACGTGCTCAAGAAGTCTTCACTTGGAAGTGGTATTGCTCTGCGCCCTTTTTGCCCCCTGACTTTCACCCTGCATGCAAACAGGCGATTTTTCAAAACTGTTATGCTGCAAAGTGGTCAGAAAGTGGGAAAAGAAGCCGCCAGCAACTCAGATCTACCGGGATTAACAGCCAGATTGACCCGAACGGAGAGTGAAAAGTGGATCAGTGGCAGATTGAGAAAAAGAGGACCTCGGAGACCGTTTTAACGTAGGCACAAAAATTCTAGACGTTTCTTGATAGTTTTTGTCGTTTGGAACCTGGCCCCGAGACCTGGGTCCTCATAGATCGCTACATTTTAAATTCGGATGGCCAACCGGCACGGCAGAGCAAAAATTAGACAAATTTGAGCCCAGCAGACTACATAGAAGGAAACGGGAGCCCAGTAGGATAGTTTTCCATTTTTTTTATATTCTTTGAAGGAAAAAAATAGCCTCCAATACTGGGTCCTGGCCAATTAGTCTGGATTGCTCCGGGATGGCCGCCAAGAAGAAATTAGCCAAACTGCCGATCGACACTCCATTTTTGAAATTTGGCCACCAAAACTTGCATTTCACTCTGGAAAGCATATTTCGTTATTCACCACGACTTCCACTGCTACAAGGAAATATTTTTCTGAGTGTTCTGGGGGGATTGCCAAATTGGACAGATTTGACTTCCCCAACGGTCAGATTTGCACTTTGTCACTCTTAATTTCGACATGATGCAAAACGCTAACACGGGACGCTCACCTCCAACGTCGCCTACGTCGACTCCTAGGCGTACAAGGGGACGACAGGCCAGCCAGCGCAGCACGAGAGGTGCTGCAGCCACTGGGACCACTGGCAAGGGGGCGAAGGGCACCTACAAGGCGCCCTCTCCGGGTCAGCCGCCACCGGCTGCGACAGCAGCAGGTGCGCCAAGCTTCCAGATACCCAAGAAGAAGTCGACCCTGTCAGCTGATGCTCCTGAGTTTAACAGCGTGACTCCTCTGGCTCTGGACTCTGGAACCGCTTGTGTGACACCTTCCCTGGAGGAGGCTGTAACGGTACCTAAACCGCGCCCTAATCCGCCCCTGCGTCATGCAAGAGCGGCGTCACCAAGGGTGCTGACTGTTGACACCCCTGGTGCAGGGCGAAACATGAGGGCGACTCCCCAGCGGTATGTCAACTTGACCTCTCCTTCCCCTGGCATCCTGCGATTGCCAGGAAGCCGCGACCTGAGCCCTCCAGCTCCGCGCCAGCGAAGCCCGCCTCGGACTCGAGACCGGACCCCGCCACCGCCGCGCTGCAGGAGCCCACCACGGACGCGCGACATGAGTCCTCCAGCTCCAAGACCGCGAAGTCCTTTGAACCCCTACAGGACTCCACACACTTGGTCTGGAGCTACGGTGATGACCTCCCCGCACGGCCAGCTGCCCACGCCATTCAGCGAGAACGCGCTTCAGGCTGAGTCCGCGGGAGCAGCCTCTGTGGGACAACCTCTACCGGCTGACCGACCACCTCGCGACCCGATCGCCGTGCGCGAAATGACCGAGGTCAAAATTGCAGCATGTGAGCAGGACATGCAGAATGAGGCGAATGAGCAGAAACCAGGACTTCGTCAATTTCCTTCCCGCTCTGATGTGGCCAACTGGCGAAAGCGCCAGCAGCCGGGTGAGAATCTCGCCTGGACTCCGCGCCCTAACCAAGGGGGTGTGGGGGCAGCGGGGAGGTCAGAGGACACGCACCAAAGCATGGCTGGCGAACTCATGGCACACTCAATGCATCCAACTCCCTCCTCAACAAGCAACGGGGAGGTGGGGGCAGCGGGGAGGACAGGTGGCTCCGGCTTGACAGGTGGCCCACGCCACATAAGCATAGCATGTTCTGGGCATTCGCTGACCTCACCGATTACCGATACCGTTACAGAACCTAAGGTGATCGGTGACTCTATGGCAAGGTTATCGGTGACTTTCGAGTCCGAGATAGACAGCGAGGCAACTTCACTGACGCCCTCACTGACTCAGGCGACTACGGAGGCGGCTACGGTTACGGATATGCTCGAGTCCCTGTTGAACTGCGAGTCCAGACCTTTGACTACCTCGCTGACCTCAACAACTACGGATATGCCCGAGTCCCTGTTGAACCGCGAGTCCAGACCTTTGACTACCTCGCTGACCTCAACAACTACGGATATGCCCGAGTCCCTGTTGAACCGCGAGTCCAGACCTTTGACTACCTCGCTGACCTCAACAACTACGGAGCAGCCAGTCAGCTCAGTCAGTTACGCAGACCTCGCACTCAGGCGTGGCGTTGGACTCGCAGCCTACCAGCCGCATCTTAACCGCAACCTAACAGTCATCGAACCCCCTTCTCAAGCAGATGTCCTCAGCAGAATTCCAGTCAGAAACTTACCTCTGAACTCAGACTCAGTGAACCAGCTTTCTCGCCGGGAGAGGCGCCATCAGAGATGGGAACAGAACCAGCAGCGCCTGGCAGAACAGCGCAGAGCACTCTTCTCTGACCCCGCCTCAGCCAGAACGCCCTCAGATGCCTCTGTCCCCGCACTGAACTCTCAGCATCAATCCCTAATGCAGAATCAGATGATGTTAGAGGTATCAGAGTACATGCAAAATCTGCATCAGCAAGTGCTCCAACACTATCCACATCTGACTTCAGTTCTACCAGCAGTGGGCGCTCCACCTATGACGCCCTACCAGCACACCTTAGGATGGGCGAGCGGTTTACCAGGTGCACCGGCGCCAGCAGCTGGATCAGGTCCCTGGCTGGTACCAGCACCGGCTCAACCGGTTCCTGCACCGGCTCAACCGGCTCCAGCACCGGCCCAACCGGCTCCGGCACCGGCTCATCCGGCGCCGGCACCATTTCAGCCAGATCCACCGGCTACCGGCTCATCGCCCTCTGACTCCGCTGAGCCTGATCAACCGTCACCAGGAAACTCGCCCCCGCCTTCAGACAATGGTGAACCACGACACCGGCGTCTAGACGTGTTGTTATGGACTTTAGAAGGAGCCTCCTTCTGGTTGAGAAATCACCTGTCCTCTTCCTCCGCAGTTACTGTCAGCCACGGCGCTGAGGCACAATACTCTTACCGACTGCCAACCATGCCTGGAAGCGCCAGTCACTTCATAACCGATACCAATCGGATTTGGATGACTATGCGGCACATCGGAGTGGACATCCAAGACCTGGCGCAGCATGGGTCAGTGCATACTCCTGTGCGCCTGACTGAGATTGAGGACAGTGACGCTTTCACTCTGGAAGTGGAGAAAACGCAAGTGGATGAAGCGCGGCGTTGCGCGGAGAGCCGTACTGGAACTCAGCAGAGACGCCTGCCCTTGTACTCATGGGTAACCATCGCGGAAAATGCCTTAGAGTCCGAGCTGACAGAATTTGACCCCCTGGGACTCCAAATTTGGGCAGCATTTTCATCTTCCGAGGCGTACTTGTTTAGAGGAATGGCGGCTGGCAACCAACCAACTCCCGCCACAGTCCCGGCTAGACTGGGCGTCAATCGGTTTCCCTCTGGTGTTCCCAGCGCAGCAGAGTACAGATCGCCTGGAAATTCCTTGCCAGCGGCCCCGGGACTCCTGCCAGTAGACCAGCGCCTTTCTCAATTCCCAGGGCACCACGATCTTATGGGAGCGGCTTCCCCAAGTGATGTCTACCGAGAATCCAAGACAGTGGCTGATGTGCTCAAGCTGATCAGAGACATTCCTATGTACCCCTCCTCCGCTGACCTAATCACCACTGACGCAGATATTGCCGCGCTTCCACCTTTTCCTGAAGCGCTGGTCAATTTTCTGTCAATGGGCGTAGTCACCTTCGCCCTGGGTCGCATGAGTGCTTATCGCCTAGACCTAACCATGATCACCATGCCGGAGATCTTGAAGGAAGTGGCTCAACGCAAACTACAGCCGCGATCCCTAACTTTTCTCAAGCAAGGTGGAATGATGAACTCGGAGGCCTGGAACCGGCGTTACGCCACCTTGGCGCCTTTCCTGGCCGACGTAGCCAGGAGCGTACTGGATGACATCGCGCTGGTAGGACTAGCGGGGACAGTGATGCGCATGGCGCAGCGACGAGAAGAGACTGCGCGTTTGTTCGCTACTCGTCTGGTATCCTGGCACGAGGTAGTCCAGTTATTGGCAGACGCCATGCCCAACTGCCACGCCATCAGCCAACAGCAGCTATTATATCAGTTCTGGTCTGGACTGCGACTGAAGCAAGCTGTCATGGATCGCCTTATTGAGGATCGGTTGGATCTGCAAAGTCCAGCGGATTGGGAAAGCAATCATCCCGGATCCACCGCGCTGCAGCATATCATCACTGTGGCCACCAAATTGGAGCGCAGTGAAGCTCTGACCGCAGCACGAACCTCTCCCGTCTCTGCACCTGCGAACCGAAGTCCTGCCTGGAGGAATGGACGCTCGTCCTCCAGACTTAACGCCGTGCAGGACGCTGGGGAGGAAGATGCTACTGACCCCGACCCCGCCGACCTCAGGGTGCAGCACGCCGTGCCGCCCAGCCCGGCGGGATTGACCAGGCCGCCACGCCGATGTTACGTCTGCAACTCTGACTCCCATTTATGGGCTAACTGTCCCGACGAGGCCAAGAAACGAGCCTGGATTGCTGACGCCCCAGCTCGTTTGGCACGCCGCCGCGCTGCAAATGAATCTCATATCGCAGCGCTGGAAACAGAATGGGAGGATTTGGAAGAGGAAGCGGAAGCGCTGGAGTATTTTCAGAACGAGGAATCGGCCGCAGCGTCCTCCTCGGGTCAGCAATCTGCGGAAGAGGAGGACTGAGTGTCTTCCTGCCGGCGGGACGCCGGCGACAGGGCGGTATGGGTAACCGCCCCTGGGCAAGGAGTACAGCCTTCGCCCACAACCGGGGGAATATCCAGAAAGAGCCTCCGCCACCCCCCAACCCTCTGGCCGCTCGAGGGTACGGATTCACCTGGTCTGCCGATCAGAGGCGACAACGCCATCTCGACAGAACCAGAACCCTACGGGATGAACCCTCGTTGACCAGTACCGCTGTTTACACAGCGAACCTTTCCACTGAGCAGGGCCGGCGAGAACATCACTTGGTGTCCCGGCGCCATCAGCGGTCGCCACGAAGGTCACCCACTTCGTCGCCTGAGCGCTCCAAGCCTCCCGTTATGTTCAGTGTAGATCGCTCCCTTGGAACTGGTGATCGCCGTCGGGCTCCACAACGCGAGCGTGGCGAAACGCCCCGCGTTGACCCCACAGACCCTAACCCTAACCCTAACCCTAACCCTAACCCTAACCCTAACCCTGAGGCATCAGTACTGGCAGCACTGGATGAGGATGATGGTCAGGAAGAGGAGACCCAGTGGACCTTCAACCCACTCAACACCCCCTGGCGGAACACTCCTCGACCGCGGGTACCGAGAAAAGCTCCGGTGGAGCGTATGCGAGCCTTGAGGCAGCGGATTCAGGATGTAACGCTACCCGCGGTTTCACACCCTCTGGACGACAGTGGGGAGGAAGGGGGTGGAACTTCAAAAACTGGCCCAGCTTCAGAACCCCCACCTTTTAAACTTCGACCTGAGGTGTTTCCTTCGACGTCTCGACCAGCAGCGTGTCCAGCCTTGGCAGAGAGGGCGTCCTTAAGCGCAGAGAGCACTACGAGTGCAGCGCGCAAGCGCACTGGAAAACCTCGCAGCAGAACTCCGAAGACGGTACGAGACCGACTGCAGCATGAGGCAGAGGTTACGAGGCTGGGAGATGAACCACCAGGACTTCGAGCAGAGTCACTGGCGGATCGCACGCGTGCTTGGAGAGAGATGACGCACCCGGAGCACATGGCCGCGGCAGCGCTGGTAAAGGAGAATGAGAAATGGAGAAATGCATGGGTACCAGAAGGGTGGCGCAGATATCGCCGCCGCTGGTACAGATGGCATGGAAAAGTCACCCCTGACCTAACGATAACCGAAGGAGCAGTTCAGCTATCTCTTGAGACCGAGTGCGGTACTATCCCAGGTTCTGGTGGAGATGTAGGAATTCCAGACGCATGGTGCAGTCTATACAGGGTGCACCAATGGAACCAGCGAGAAAGGGAAGCGGCGGAGGAGGCTGCTCACCTGGCTCTACCCTCAACAGCAAGTGGTGATTCACTCTCCCCGGACTCAGCGGAACCATCAGATGCGAATCCCGCGACAACTCTGGATTTGACCTTATCTCCATCCAGTTCTCAGCCCGCAACTTCTGGGGACATTTCTGACCTCGAGGACTCCCAGCGGTCGCTCAACTTCACGCAGCAGTTGATGGAGCGACAGCTGGCCGCCGCCAGATCGGAGAACAACCCAAGTGTGCTGACAACGGTGACAGAAGGAGTGGAGCCGACTCCCCTGAAAACCATCCAGGAGGAAACCCACCTGGAACTGCTACTGACCATTCACGGAAACAGCAACGCCATCGTCTGCGGCCGATCCTGGAAGGTAATGAAGCAGTGGCAGCACCAGCGAACGTCACCAACGCCCAGGCGGCACCGCGGGAAGAAGAAACCCCCTCGTTCACTCAAAAGTCCGAACCAGAAGATAGCGCTGGGGAGGAAGAGGAGGAGAAGATGTCCATCCAACCTCTTCGCTCTTACCCTCTGGAAAGCCGCACGCAGAGCCGCGCCAGACGACGCGCTCAGGGACAAGAGCGACGCGCTAAGGAGCGGCAGCTACAAGCAGATCGCGACCTGGAAGGTGGATGGTACTTTGGTCCGGATCCTCGTTCGCAGCCTGCACCACCGCGCACAAGACCTATCCGGTCTAAGCAGCGCGTACCTTTGCATCACCCAGTGCGAGCAGCCATCTGTGCACATCTGCGACGCGATGGTCAAGTAATGTGGAACCAGGACAGTCAGCTGACTGCGATTCGGGACAAAGAGGGAACGCTGCTATTGGTGTTCTGGGCCTTGCTGAAGGGACAGCGAGTGCGCGTGCTGGTGGATTCGGGTGCCTCGGATGAATTCATCTCCAGTGAGTGCGTCAAGAGATTGAACCTCACAATTCGCGCTAATGGGATGCCGCTGAACGTTACCCTCGCGGATGGGTCAGTGCAGACCTCTGCGCAAGTCGCTTACGGCAAGCTGACCGCCGAGACTTCCGAGGGGACTTACTCCGAGGTCATCAAGATGCGAGTACTTCCTTTGGGCATCAAGGTGGACATTGTACTCGGAGGAAGGTGGTTGAGACACCTCTCGCCGGTCACGCTGGACTATGATGGGTGGGGATCAGTCAAGTTTCGCCAGCATGGCAAATCCGTGCGGATACGGGGATGTTCGCCAGGGCGTAGCCCTACACGCAAAGGCGAGAGAACCGCGATGGCTCTGGAACCGATGGTAATGTTATCAGCGGCTCAAGCGACCAAGGAGATCAAAGCCTATCGGCGCAGATATGCGGGAATGGACAGTGCCGCGACTAAGGCTGCGGGGTAATTTTTTTGGTAAATTACCGGTGCGGTAATTACCGGTAAATTACCTGGTATTACCGACCCCCGTTTCTGAATTACCCTCCATACTTAAGATTTTACCGGTAAATTACCAATTACCGCATTGGTAATTTACCAATTACCAGGGATTACCTGGTAAATTACCAGTTCCCATTGTGTCAATTATCCCAATTTCAAGCTATCGAACGTAGGCATGCGGTCAGTTTTAAGTGCAATCTGAATTTTCGAAGAAACCGCGGCTATTTTAACAGCTGCATGTATATATATATATATATGATAATAGCTACATAAATAATAACATCTGCATATGTGATCGTGTTGCATATATGAGCATATAGCGTGCCAGAATATGCTCACGCCGGCAACAGAGGTCCCTGGTGGAGCCTTTACACATGTTGAGGCGCCCTATATACCTCTGTCCTATGAAATATCGTGTCAATATCGGAATGGGCATAGTCAAAATTGGTTTCCGATCATGCTACCTCGCAGGGACCCGATCCATAAACCGCACCATGAAGAACTCGGATTTGGGATACTGTCTGTACTTCTGGAAAAAAAAACAATAGTATGGTGTGTGCACCTTCATCATCGCAATAGCAATATTATGTGCCGACACAATTCTAAGGGCCGATACAAACCCACACGAACTTCAAAAAATGAATTCGGAGCCCTGATGCGAAAGTTGGGTCATTTTGTGCAGGCGGTAAAATGTTGGTAATACCACTGAAAGTATTACCGGTAAATTACCCGGTATTACCACACCCCATTTTCAAATTACCGGTAATTTCGCAGCCTTAGCCGCGACACCCCACGACATCTTAGTGGCCTATGCGACACCTCTGGTAGGGACTTCGATGTTATCAGCGGTGGCCACCAGCGAGAATTTGGAGGACCCTTCAATCTCCCCCGAGTGGAGAAAGAAGTTTCAGAAGCTGATCGAGTCCTTTTCACCTCGAGTAATTCGCGAAGCGCTGCCCAACTTTGACGCCCTGCGAAAAGATGAAGTGGCCCACGTGAGACTGCAAGAGGGATGGAATGGCATCGCGCCCGCTAAGAGGCCCTACAAGATGTCCATGGTGGAGCTGACTCAATTGCGAGAACGCCTGGATGAACTCCTGAGCAAGGGCTACATCAGACCTTCCTCAAGTCCGTTCGCTGCACCAGTGCTGATGGTTCCCAAGCCTGGGAAACCTGAAGTACTCAGAATGGTCTGCGACTTCCGAGCCATCAACAGCCTGACTGTCAAGGACAAATATCCACTTCCCGACATTCAGCAGTTGTTCGACTCCATGCATGGGGCCAAGTACTTCTCCTCCTTCGATGCGGTCGATGGATTCTGGCAGATGGCTATGGCGTCTGAGGATGTGGAAAAGACGGCGTTCACTTCTCCCTATGGCTCGTATGAGTGGTTGGTGATGCCCATGGGGTTGACCAACAGTCCTTCCTGCTATCAGAGACGCATGCAGCGCGCTCTGGGACATCTTCCTTTTGTAAGAATATTCCTGGACGATTGTATCCTCTTCAGCAACACCTTGGAGGAGCATCTTTCCCATCTCCAGCAATTTCTCGAAAGTCTGTGAGAACCAGGGTATCTACCTCAAAGAGTCTAAGTGTCAACTATTGCAGACCCAGATACGCTTTCTGGGGCTCGTGATCTCACGGGAAGGAAGTCAACCTCAACATGACAAGCTGGCCGCCATCAGGGACTGGCCCGCTCTGGAAAACGCCACGCATGTGCGCCAATTTTTTGGGTTGGCTGGGTACTACCGGCGGTACATGCTGGGCTTCTCTGAAGTAGCACAACCCTTGACTCAGCTCACCAAAGGGGATGTCGCTTGGCTATGGGGACCCATGCAGCGTTGGGCTTTCGAGGAGATTAAGAAGGCGCTATGTTCTTCCCGCACTCTGGCGCTACCCGATATGAAAGCGGCAGCCGAAGGACGGCATCCTTTCGTGGTACAAAC
>LGRX02025708.1:0-15766 GCA_001247695.2 Cymbomonas tetramitiformis | reverse complement strand
GACAGTGCCGCGACACCCCACGACATCTTAGTGGCCTATGCGACACCTCTGGTAGGGACTTCGATGTTATCAGCGGTGGCCACCAGCGAGAATTTGGAGGACCCTTCAATCTCCCCGAGTGGAGAAAGAAGTTTCAGAAGCTGATCGAGTCCTTTTCACCTCGAGTAATTCGCGAAGCGCTGCCCAACTTTGACGCCCTGCGAAAAGATGAAGTGGCCCACGTGAGACTGCAAGAGGGATGGAATGGTATCGCGCCCGCTAAGAGGCCCTACAAGATGTCCATGGTGGAGCTGACTCAATTGCGAGAACGCCTGGATGAACTCCTGAGCAAGGGCTACATCAGACCTTCCTCAAGTCCGTTCGCTGCACGAGTGCTGATGGTTCCCAAGCCTGGGAAACCTGAAGTACTCAGAATGGTCTGCGACTTCCGAGCCATCAACAGCCTGACTGTCAAGGACAAATATCCACTTCCCGACATTCAGCAGTTGTTCGACTCCATGCATGGGGCCAAGTACTTCTCCTCCTTCGATGCGGTCGATGGATTCTGGCAGATGGCTATGGCGTCTGAGGATGTGGAAAAGACGGCGTTCACTTCTCCCTATGGCTCGTATGAGTGGTTGGTGATGCCCATGGGGTTGACCAACAGTCCTTCCTGCTATCAGAGACGCATGCAGCGCGCTCTGGGACATCTTCCTTTTGTAAGAATATTCCTGGACGATTGTATCCTCTTCAGCAACACCTTGGAGGAGCATCTTTCCCATCTCCAGCAATTTCTCGAAGTCTGTGAGAACCAGGGTATCTACCTCAAAGAGTCTAAGTGTCAACTATTGCAGACCCAGATACGCTTGCTGGGGCACGTGATCTCACGGGAAGGAAGTCAACCTCAACATGACAAGCTGGCCGCCATCAGGGACTGGCCCGCTCTGGAAAACGCCACGCATGTGCGCCAATTTTTGGGGTTGGCTGGGTACTACCGGCGGTACATGCTGGGCTTCTCTGAAGTAGCACAACCCTTGACTCAGCTCACCAAAGGGGATGTCGCTTGGCTATGGGGACCCATGCAGCGTTGGGCTTTCGAGGAGATTAAGAAGGCGCTATGTTCTTCCCCCACTCTGGCGCTACCCGATATGAAAGCGGCGGCCGAAGGACGGCATCCTTTCGTGGTACAACCTGACGCCAGTGGAGTGGCACTAGGGGGAGTACTGATGCAAGACGTAGGAAATGGATTGCAACCTATCGCCTTTGAGAGCAGACAGTTTAATGGAGCCGAGCAGAACTACCATGCTGGCGAAAGAGAACTCTGCGCTCTCCATCACTGCACTACGCAAACTTGGCGACACTACCTCATTTTGACTGAGTTCCAATTGCAGGGTGACCACAAGCCCCTAGTCTGGTTAATGGCACCCGGACAACCTCTCAGCCGACGCCAAGCCCGATGGTACATGGATCTAGTGGAGGTAGGGGTACCCGAGATGGAATACATCCCTGGGGCGCTACTCTGGGTTCCAGACGCTCTGTCCAGGCGACCTGACTACAAGGAAATTTCCGCGAGAGAAGGACTGGTAGAAGCTGGCTTTGTGCATCCGGTTACTGGGAAACCGCAGCGACCTCCCTCGGCCGCAGACACTGCCAGCAAGTTTCGACCTGCAGCTGGTAAAGAGTCCCGCCAAGGACGCGCGCCCCTGGGAGTGGTAGATCCCAACAAGTTGAAGGAGCGCAAGTCCAACAGCGCCAAGACCAAAGAGCCTGAACCAGTCCTCGCGTACAGTGGAACTCTCACCTGGATGGACTCCCCTCAACTCTGGATGGACGCCTTACATACCCTGCAGCTGGCCGAAACTGGGTACGAGAAAGCCACCCTGGCAGTTCAGACGCGCTCTGGCAAACTGACAGCATCCTCACCCCCTTCTCCCAGGAAGACCCCTGTTGATTTCTCAGCAACGCCGAAGTGCAGCGAGGCTTCAACCAGACTCCTGGAGCCCAGCGATCGACAGGACTGGAAGTTCCGGGCGGACATGTTCGACTTCTTGAGTCAAGAATATGGACCTTTCGAGGTGGACGCCTGTTGCGACTTGGGAGGAAAGAATCGTCAGGTCAACCGCTACTGGACGGACTGCTTGAAGGAAAACTGGCGAGGGTTGACCGTCTGGTGTAATCCTCCCTTCTCCTCCAACCATTTGACCATCGAGGCCGTACTGAGGAAATATGTGGAAGAATGGCGTCTGGACCCTGAGAATACTTCAGCTCTCTTCGTCCTTCCTGACTTTCAATCTCGCATGCCACAGTGGCGGCAGTTGTTCAGATCTGCGGGAATGAGAGTGGAGTACATTATTCCTACCCATGACGCTCAAGGAGAACCTGTGCAGATGTTCGCCGCCCCGGATGGAGCCCTTCTGGATCTGCCTTGGCCCCTGCTAGTGGTGTACGCCCCTCCAGCTCGACAGCGTGTCAAGCGGGAAAGGAAAACGAGTTCCCCCCCTCCTATCGTGCGTACTGGAGAAGCGGCCAGCGTTCGAGACCTGCATCAGCAGATATCAGGAGGCCAGTTCCTCAAAGCGCTGCAAGCGGAATATGGGCGACCTGGTCCCCTCCAGACTTTAAGGAAGGAATTCCAAGAAGCTCCGCATCAACGCACTCGTGACTTCTGCGTAGTGGGAGATGTGTTGTGGAGGGTGAGCGCTGGGCGCTATCAGTTGGTACTGGGAGAAGATTCACCCCTCCGTGAGGTAGTACTGCAAGAGGCGCATGCATCTGTTTCAGCTGGACACGCGGGCAGGGCCAAAACTCTGGAACGAGTACTGCGACGCTTCTGGTGGAAAGGGGCAGCAGAAGATGTGGGACGCTGGGTTTCATCTTGCACTATCTGTCAAGCGGTGCGACCGAGAAATTCCTACCCGGATGGATTGCTGAACCCACACACTATTCCTACGCGACTATGGCAAGTGGTCAGTGTGGACTTTGTTACTCGACTGCCAGTCACGGCGCGGAATCACGATGCCTTTGCTACTTTCACGTGTAAGCTCAGCAAAATGGTTCACATCATCCCGTTGAACTTCCAGGACAGCTCCGCTGAGGTTATCGCTCGAATCTACTTCGACCACATCTGGAAACTACATGGCACCACTATGAAGATTGTCTCTGACCGCGACCCTCGTTTTCAGGATGCTATGTGGAAGGAATTGATGAGACTTATGGCAACTAAAGTGGCCTCCACCACGCCTTACAACCCTCGTTCGGACGGACAAGCTGAACATACCAACCGCGTGGTAGAAGACATGCTAAGGTCCTTCGTAGGCAGCAATCCAGAGGACTGGGATTTGTGGTGTGCCAACGTAGAGTTCGCCATAAACGATACGCGGAGCGATGTAACCGGCTTTACCCCGTTTGAGTTGGGCTTGGGGCACTCGCCTATGTCGCAACTGGACTTGTTCCTGCAAGCGGCTGCTGGACAACACTCCAAGCGTAAGGGTGGAGAAGGTACGGCACACGAGATGGCTAGTAAATTCGCGGCTCAACTAGAGGACGCCCGCACTAAGCTAGAACTGGCACAGCACCGCCAGCGACATCAGTTTGACCAGCGTCACACCGCCAAATCCTTTCAGTTGGGAGACTTGGTCTGGGTAGATGCCAAGCATCTCACGGAAAATATCATGAACCGCGAATCCTTCAGGAAGCTGGGACCTCGCTGGCACGGGCCCTTACCCATCACCGAGAGGTTCTTCAGCGACCAGCAGCGAGAGCTACCCGAAATTGACAGAGGTGCTCCGGTGGCTTACCGGCTCAAGTTACCCCCTAAATGGCGTATCCACGATGTTTTTGCGCAGCATCGCCTCAAGGAATACCGCACCGCGGATGAAGCCTTTGCGCTGCGTCGACAAATACCTACTCCTGCCAAGGTTCTCGTGGATGGACAATCCCAGACCCATGTGTCTAAGATTCTGGCTCGAAGAGTGAAACCTATGAAAGGAGGCAAGGAAGTAGAAGAATTTCTGGTTCGCTGGACTGGGTACTCTAACGCTCATGACTCCTGGAAGACCCGTGAGTCGTTGAACTACGGGGGTGAACTCGAACAGCTCACGGAGTTCGAACACCTGAGACTATCACGAGAAGGACAAGCCCGGGGAAAAGCCTTACAGGAGGTCAGAATGCAGCGGAAGCAAAGGCGGGAACGCGTCGGAGCTTTAACTTTCCTGGACACCTCTGATGAAGTAAAACTCACTTCTCTGGACAACTGCCTACCTTGGGAACAATACTGTCGCTCCGCTGACGCCTTTGTGACGCATCTAGCTCTTCTGGGCTCTGGGGTCTCGACACGCGAGTTGCGACTACTAGTCCTTTTCAGTGGTACAGGAAGTGTGGAGAGAAGTTTCATGTCATGTTATCCGAAGAGCACTGTGGTCACCGTCGATCATGATCCTCGCTGGCAACCTACCTACGCTGAGAAGGTTCAGGACTGGGACTTCAAGCGTTACGCACCTGGTTACTTTGACGTCATCTGGGCTAGTCCACCGTGCACCGAATACAGTCAGGCTAAGACCACTGGGGTGCGACAACTGCGACAGGCTGATGCTTGTGTACGCCGAACGCTCCAAATTTTCGACTTTCTCAAACCCCAGCATTGGTTTATGGAAAATCCGATGGGCAGGTTTCCTTTTGCGCTGCGATTTCGACCCGTAGTTCGCCGGTTACCTACCCCGTTGTATTGCTCTTACTGTATGTATGGTACTGGCTATCGCAAGCCTACTTGCATCTGGACGCAGTCGCCTCCTCCAGTGGATCTACGGTACTGCACGATGGATACTCCTTGTCTTCACCAACAGACTCTGGGATCCCATCCGGAAACTGCTCAACTGGGACCTCATCCAGGGCAACAAGGAGCGGGAGTTTCCACTGCTGTATACCCTCTGCCCGCTGGATTGCTTCGTCAACTCTTCGAGCACCTGTTCGATCAGAAAAGCATATCACGCATCCATAAGCATGGCTGATCTGTGTCTGGATCTTAGCTGCTGTACAAATGACTCTGAGTTATCATCTCTTTGTACTAACAAGCTAAGAGGGGAGGAGTTGTGCCAGGGAACAATAGCCCGGCCAAGCCATTCGATTGGCATATTGTATTTATGCATACTGGGGCAGTGAGATGGCAATGGGCTCGGAAGGGGACTCCCGAGCCATTGACTTCGTACTATGGGGAGCGAAAGCCTGGACTTGATTATAGCTGGCAGCATATTATCGTACACCCTTCTGGTGCGCTACGCCGCTGGGAGCGTAATAGGGGCGGCGGCTGGTTTCTAGAAGACGCCACTCAGTTGAAGGCGCCGGTAGCGCCATTCTCATTACCGATTAGCCGCGTTGGGATCGCGTACTGGAATCCGACGATTGTGATTGACGATGACGAATATCATGGAATTCCCTACCAGGGGCGTAAGCCTACACACTCAGCGTCTACGAACAGTGAAGATTCGGGTACAGGCGCTGTGTCCTGGAGTAAGGAGAAGTTACCAGATTCTGATGACAATGATGACGCAGGTGTCACTAACAGTAAGGAGAAGCTACCAGATTCGGATGACAAAGATGACGCGGGTGTCATACATGACATGGACACTGCCAGTCCGAAATGGGAGCCAACTTCGCCTGAATATGATGACACCGAGGATGACGTCAGCGAGTTCGATGACTTGGTAGCTGACGATGCTGAAGAACAAGCTGAAGCTCGAAGGTTGAAGAGACTGGGACTGCAATTGATCATGGATGAGAAGGGTGAACTTCACTGGGTACCAAAGGGCACCTCCCCGACCTCACCTGTTCAGCCCGATGATCAGCCTATTACCGAGCAGAAGTCTGAGGCCATATCTGAGGATGCCCCAGCCTCTGTGGTGGAGACTGTTCATGCACCACCGAAGAAACCTTATGGGTCAGATACTGGATTGACTTCAATGGGTGAGAATAAGGCTGGGGTGTCTGAAGAGACGAAGAGGCAACCTAGGAAATATCCGAGATGTTGGACACATGAGTATATAACTCAATTGAAGTATTCCATAAGAAGTGACAGTGATGAAGAAGAAGGGCTTGACGTGGCTCCTCGTAGGAAGAAAGCAAAGATCAGCAAGGGACAATGAAATCAACTGTCTTGATTAGGATTGTCCAAATGCAGATTCTCTGATTAGGATTTGTATAGGTGGCAGATGATGATATGCCAGCCGACATGGGACAGATCGATTAGAGAATATGAACTGCGCGCCTTGAAAGTATAAGACTTGAATATTGCCCATTTGGAGGCGGTTCTAACTTGAAGTAACTATTTGGAGGAGCTGTTGCTCAACCTGTTAAAATACTGGTCAATCTTTCCTGCCATAAAGATATTGCAATTGCTTGAATTGTAGCCTTGTTCAAGATGTGCGCACAGTCAGAATCAAATGGAGTTCCGATCTCTAGGAACAGTTTGCTTGCTTCGCATGTGCGATGGAGTTTTGGATAGATCTTTTGGGCGAAATATACCAGAACAATGATTGCGTGCTGTGGGCTGTTGTATGAACACGCCAGCCTTGTCGACGGTGATATGCTGTTAGCAATGGTACTGATGCAGTGATAGTATGTATTTATTTTGAGAAGGAGATGCTTCCTTGGCGCGGACAGTGGTGTGCGATCATGAGGTGCTTTTGACTGCGACATATCCGATTCGATCACGATACAAGGATTAAAAGTAAGGATTTGTCATCCAACCTTCGTTCAGTTCCGTTGATCGGTTCGAAGACGACCTATCCGCGCCTTACGACCTTGGGTTTGTACCCCATGGCTCCGGAGGTTAGATCCATTGTAACGTGTGATATGTATTCGATATGATGGTGTACAGTTGTGCCGATATCTACTATACTGTGATGATTATGCTACTTCATACAATGTGTTGGGGGGAAGGAATATGTTGAGCACATGTATTATATACCAACGCAAACCTCACCAGCATAGTATATAACAATATCCACGGTACATAGCGATGTGGTATGTGCCTTCGACGACTGCGAGTGTGAATGGTATGGATCAGTACACGAACGCGCATTCTCACTCTGGCGCATATATACCATCTGTGGCGTCAGTACCGCCGTCACCATATGCGATTCCAGCAATACCAACGGAGTCAGGTGCGACAACGCCTGGTGGGACTCCACACATGCATGGGCATGCTCATTCTGGCGCATGTATATACCACCAGTGGTGTCAATACCACCGTCACCTTATGCGATTCCGACGATCTCACCGGAGTTATGTGCGACTATGCCTGACGGGACTTCATATATGAATATATATGTTCACCCTGGCACGCATATACCGTCTGTAATGCCATTGCCATCATCGTCATATGCGATCCCGACGACGCCGATGGAATCTTGTGCGACGATGCCGAGTGGGATTTCGTATATAAATACGCATAGATCACGTAGGCGGAGCGTTGCTGAAGGGTTGGAAGAAGTGGCGCTATCGGAAAGCAGCTCATCATAAGCTACTGTGACTTGCACGGTGCTAGGGAATTGGTCCTTGTTGAAAAAGGCGATGGAATGGCGATCTCGCACACGGGATAATGCCACATACAAATGACCATGAGAAAAAGTAGGACGTGTAGTATCCAATAACACGGGCTTCAAAGTCTGTCCTTGAGATCGATTGACTGTCATAGCATAAGCCAAGCATAAAGGGAACTGGCGTCGATGTATTTCCAAATTGGACAGCTGCGGAGAGAATATGAAAGTGATGCGGGGAATGATGTGCACAGTGTGCGTATGGTCCCCAACGATCACGACGTGCACTGAACGGTCATGCAATGCCACAACACGTAAGCGAGTGCTAGTGACCAATCCAACCTTCTTTGTTGATAGTGTGCATCAAATAGCACACATCGTCAACAGCTAACGTGACCTCATGTAAGGGCACCCCATTCTCTTCTCGACTGTTCAAAAAATCTGAACTATTGAAATCCTCTGCGAATGCAAAATCGTCATTGACTGAGTTGTGACTGATATATGTGCGTGTGCTTCTGCGGGTATTACGACATTCCTGGATCTTGGAATTCCAAAAAGTGATTGCAGCACACGAGGTCGCTAGAATAGCGTTGTCGTCGAAGTCATCGATGTCCTCCCCGAACACGAATTGCAAAGCCGCTTGCATGGTTTCACCTGAAATAGAACTTAACAACGTGTGAATATATATGGATACGATGCCATATGTGTCTCTACATGTTGAAATGATATTAGCAGAGTTGGAAAGATGAAGGATACTTGGCCAATAATGACAACAGGCTCACAAAACAACATATCATAGAGCATGATGAATATTTAGAAGTGCAAATTGGGCACACGTACGCGTGAAGCGTTGTGTGTCAGGGATGATGGCCATGTCCACGAGAGATGCACCAGATGCCAAGGCGCCGCTAGCGACAATGACATAGTCCGCGCGCACATGCGTGTTATTGCCGACCTTCGTGACGCATACCGCATATTCAACGTCGTCTGGCTGGCGGCGCAACTCTGTGAGATGGTGCACTTCGACATGCGCCCACAGTGGAGAGCATCGAGGTGAAGCATTGACTACATCTGCACGACCGCCACCGCGAACAACAGGAGCTATCTGCCGGAAATCCCCGCTGAGAATGAGGACGCCCTCAAAGCCACATCGTTGCAAGAGCTGTACGAAGGCCTCTAAATTAGCACGAAGCAATGACGGGGCCTCATCGATCACTATGATGTGTGCCCTCTGTAGCAACTCACAGCGAGGATCGTCGTCTTGCAACATGCTCTCGATGATCTCCTGGTTCACCTTGGTCACATTGAGTTATTCCAGAGCGTGCAAGGTTTCGCCTTGATGATACAGTTGTGCCGCGAGAGCTGTCGTGGCAGAAGCCAAACTAATCTTGTCGTGATTGAGGCGCATGTCGTAAAGCAGGTGAGTGATGGTGGTGGTCTTGCCAGTCCCTGCAGGTCCGTCGATAAAAAGGATTGGGAATGGTGGTGCGAAAGTCGATGTAGTAGAAGGTGTAAGACAACTCGATGTAAGAATGTGCTCGACACGATCCACGATGCGTTGCTGCTCCCCAAACAATTGATGCGCACTCAGATAAGTGCGCAACATTGGACCGTGCTCCTTCCAATAGGAGCGGTGCTGCTCAAGCTCAGACACGTCGCACTCCGAAGGCCCCGCCGTTGGCAGCAAAATGCTTTTTGAGCTCCTTCAAAGACTTTTGACGTTTCTCATCAGATGTTCCAGAGAATTCCACGCACATCGCATCACGAATGGGTTGATGCTCAGGCGCATTCAAAATGCGCTCATCAGTGGGGTAGCCCCACATGGTGAGCACAACAAAGAGAGAGAATAGGCTGGCTGGTGCGGTGTGAGTGGTGACGGCTTCAGTCATGGCTATCTCAGCCTCTTGCTCGTGTGGTGCCAAGTGTAAAAGCCTCGCCACCGATTGAAACGTTTTGTCTAGTGTCATCTCAAGAATCGGTCGGAGAGGATCACATGCAGTGGCATCGGTCACGATGGGGATAGGCTTGTTCATGACAAACATACGAAAATACCAGAGCTCGCTGCCGACTTTGTAAACCCGTTGCAAGCGGACAATGTGACGATCAACAGCGTGGCATGGATAGTAGTACGTAGTGTGCCCGCCATGAGATTGCATGTCCTTGAACCAGATAGGCCTGACAATGGCGTCAGGCCTTGGAGGATCACGCATTTTAAACGAAGTCTCTGGCTTGGCTCGAAGCAGTGCGGCAGGGTCCACACGGCACCCTGGAAATTGAGCCTTGGATTTGTCCTTGACGTCGGCGGGTGGAGTGGCGGTTGTCATGAAGTGCCTCTTGAACTCAGTGGCAGTGAGAGGTACGATCTGCAAGTGTTCCCTCGCATAATAACGGTCCACCTCTGCTGGTCTGAACACGCATTTCTCGAATTCAGAGCTGCCCGGGGCTTGTTCGCGAGAGTGGGAATTGATGAGATGCACATCTAACACATCCACCACTGGGGAGTTGTTAAATTTGTCAAACTCCATCAAAATTCAGCAAGCCTCGGCAGCAGATGTGTACATCCCCTGTTTCCAATCAGCGATCTCATCGACCACCTCCGCACCGGCCGCATCTCGTCGAACCTCAAAACGTGCACGATCTCCTCCTTTGAACAAATATGTGTACAGATACACGATTACAGAGACTTTGGTGGCGATCTCCACGTTGATGTGAGTTTGTATTTAAACAGCATACACACATTGTACGCCACGATGAATTCGTCGCCCGCACTCCAACCGCAATGAATCTCAGGGCCCGTGCGCCGTTTAGCGCAGCATGGATTATTGGTTTGCTTGCCATCTGGCAGTTACGGCATTTCCAAGCACGTGCGCGCCATTAACTATCGCGACATGCAACGGATGTGCCCGAAAGCTCGCTTCTACATCAATCGACGCTCTCCATCGACATCAGATGTGTGCCTGGAAATGAAGTCTTTGGTTTGCGGGGAACGAGCTTGCATGGATGGCTACTACGATGCCAAAGGCGAGCCCAATCAGTTCTTCGAGAACCCATACGGGAAGGCCTTCGATCTCCGCTGGCCTGTCTTGATAGTGCACGCCCCTCCCGCCAAACCACCGCCGGCACGCGTAAGACATCCACGAGCGACCCCAGCTGTGATAAGGAAGGGTGAGGCAGCGGACTTCAGAGACACGATCTCTCAGCAGTCAGACTCAAAGTTCCTGCGTGCTCTGAAGGCGGAGTACACTCGTGAGGGATCACTTCGTTTGCTGCGGGAAAAGGTGAAGGCAGCGCCACACCAGTGTTTACAGGACTTCAGGCTGGTGGGTGAAGTGATTTGGAGAACTGCGGCGGGGAGATATCAGTTGGTGCTGGGGGAGGATTCTCCACTTCGGGAGGTGGTGATTCGTCATGCTCACGAGTCGTTGTCTTCAGGTCATACTGGAAGAGACAAAACTCTGGAAAGAGTGCTGCGACGCTTTTGGTGGCGTGGTGCTGCGGACGACGTGGGCACCTGGGTTGCGTCCTGCGCGGTGTGCCAGTCGGTGAGGCCGCGGGGGACCTACCCAGATGGATTGCTAAATCCTCACAGCATCCCGAACAGACCGTGGCAAGATGTCGCAGTGGACTTCGTCACCGGCTTACCGGTATCAGAGAGAGGCAATGACGCCTTCGTGGCCTTCACGTGCAAGCTGACGAAGATGGCCCACGTCATACCGATGAACTTCGGTGACAGCTCTGCAGCCGTGGTGGCCAGAATCTACTTCGATTCGGTGTGGCGCTTGCATGGTGCACCTATGAAGATTGTTTCTGACCGCGACCCGCGGTTTCAGGATGCCTTCTGGCAGGAGCTTATGAGACTGGTGGGCGTGAAAGTAGCTCGCACCACTCCGTACAACCCTCGGTCTGACGGGCAGGCGGAGCACAGCAATCGGGTCATTGAGGACATGCTCAGGTCCTTCGTGGATGCTAATGTGGAAGACTGGGATTTGTTTACCACTAACGTGGAGCTCGCGATCAATGACTCCAGAAGTGAATCCACTGGCTTCACGCCATTTGAGCTGGTGTTTGGATTCTCGCCGCTATCTCAGTTGGACCTCTTCCTAGAGGCCGCGCAGTCCACCGCTGGACGACGAACAGGGGGAGTGGGTACCGCCCACGAAGTGGCCGCGAAATTTTCGTCGCAACTGCGGGACGCCAGACAACGGTTGGAGCTGGCTCAACAACGACAGCGCGAGCAGTTTGATCGCAGGCACGGACGGCGGGAGTATGCTGTCGGGGATCTGGTCTGGATAGAGGCGAAGCATCTTACCGAGAAAGTAATGGATCGCTCCATCTGCAGGAAGTTGACTAAACGCTGGCATGGACCAGTCCCTGTAACCGAGCGCTTCTTCAGCGATATGCAAATGACCATGCCGGAGGCCGACAGAGGAGCCCCAGTAGCCTACCGCTTACGCCTCCCGCCCCCTCACTGGCGGATACACGACGTGTTCGCTCAACATCGCCTCAAGCCATACACCAACGGTCAGGACGCCTTCGCCGCGCGCGACCACTTGGCAGTGCCTGAAGAGGTGGTAGTGGACGGTCAGAAAGAGGCACATGTCGAACGCATCCTCGCACGTCGAGTGCGGTCTGTACGAGGGAAAGAGGTGGAGGAGTGGAAAGTTCGCTGGACTGGCTACTCCAAAGCCCACGACCAATGGAGGACCCGTGACAAACTCGAACGCGGAGGCCCACTTCAACAGCTTCGTGAATTCGAGCAAGCGAGACTGCGCATGGAAGCACAAGTTCGCGACGAAGCCACACGGCGGCGTGAGCAACGTGGCCGTCATTCTGCTCAAGCTGGAGTGACGCTTGCTCATCTCATCACCAACCCCTGTGATGAACTGGACCAGCTCGAACAGATGGAGCATGATTCCCCTCTGCCGTGGGAGCGTCAAGAACTCGCAGAAGATGGGTCATTAGCACTGGTGACAGAGCTAATGGCGATTCAGACAGAGGCAACCCGTGTGCCCAGGATCCTTGTTCTTTTCAGCGGTACTGGCTCGGTAGAGAGAGAATTCCTAAATTGCTTCCCCACCGCTTCAGTGGTGACCCTCGACTCCGAGCACATCTGGCATCCCACTCATGTGCAGGACATCTTACAGTGGGACTACAAGGAATACCCGCCTGGATTCTTCGATGTCGTTTGGGCCAGCCCCCCCTGCAGGCAGTACAGTCAGGCGCGCACCACTGGAGGACCTCCTGACCTTCCTCAGGCTGACAAGATCGTGCGGCGAACATTACAGATCATCGACTACCTAGAGCCGAAGCACTGGTTCATGGAAAACCCCAGAGGTCGCTTCCCCAACGCGCTGCGGCTTCGCCCCATGATGCGCCAGCTCCCTCCCCCGCTGGTGTGCACCTACTGCATGTACGGTATGCAGTACATGAAGCCCACTTGCATATGGACGAACTCAGCACCACCCACGCCCTTGCTACGCTGCACTGCTTCGACACCATGTGCGTGCAGATGGGCGACCGGCAGCCATCCGAAAACTGCACAGCTGGGACCCCATCCGCAGCAAACTGGAGCGGGTCAATCCGCGAGTGTATACCCTGTACCAGCGCCCCTGCTGCGACAACTTTTCCGACATCTACGCCTCCGCAAGACTGAAGGCCCGCTTTAGATTCCAAGTGGCACCCTTCTTTATGAAAGTGGTGCCCTGGTAGCGGTAGGCAATTTGTGCTCGAAGAGGAACCAGAGAACCTAAGAACTGGAGCCAAGAAGGAACCAGAAAACCTAAGAACTGGAACTTAGATAGGTACCTTAGCGGGGTGATCCCAGGAGGTAGACCACTCCTAAGGGGGGGAGAGTTGTGCCCGGAGGCACAGCGTGAGCCGATATGTCTATGCGTCTGTGTGTGTCATCGGGGGTAATCTGGGATTGACACGATGACAGTGAAATTGGGCTTGAAATCACGATGAGAATGAGTACCAGATGTCCGGGGTATGACAGTATGACAATATGACAATATGACACTATAGTAGTATGACAGTACTGTGGGGTGGCCATCGTGGCACTTAGTCAGACCCTCGGGGAATGGCCGGATTCGCATCGGGATCAGAAAGACAATGAAATCGAGTATCAGATGTCGGGGGTATGACAGTATGACAGTATGACAGTATGACAGTATGACAGTACAGTAGTATGACAGTACTGTATGACAGGCATCGTGTCAGTCCGTCGACGTGACATCTGAATCGAGAATGACGAATCGGAATTAGAAATGAGATCGGATCAGGAATCGAACGTTGGGCCGTGGTGTGACATCGGGTGCCGGGTGGTTGACCCTGCAGCCCGAGTTACGAGTGAATAAGTAGAGCACTTGAGAAGTGTTTAGCCTTCAGAACTCGGAACCGAACTATCGTTTGCACCTCAATCTGGCCCTGATCCAGTATATTATAAAAACCGAATTGTGTACCTTTGCACGTTTCAACAAAAAACATCATTCCGAGTATACGTCGTAATGCCCCTGGCACAACAGCACAGCACAACATATGCAAACAGGGCACAACACAACACAACACAACACAGCACAATAATTGCACATGCATAGCACAGCACAACCATGGCCGTTGCATATGCATAACACAACATAGCACAACATATGCATTTGCATATGCATAGCATAGCACAACACGGCACGACACCGCTTTTACATCTGCATAGCATAGCATTTGCATTTCCGCATAGCACAAGGCATTATATGCATATCGCAACATAGCACAACATAGCATTTGCATATGCATAGCACAACACAGCATTTGCATATGCATAGCACAACACAGCAATGGCCGTTGCATATGCTTATGTGCGTGGCAGTGAGGGAGGGGCTGCAGTCTCAGCGGGATATACCCGTGCTGAGCTCAGGTTGAACTCCTGACAGCCCCGTCTCGGGCGCACACTCGGCTGGGCACCTCGCAGTCGAGTGAGCGCCCGAGACTCAACGGCATTTGCCGCACGAAGCATTGCGCAGCATAGCATATTATAGTTACGCCCGCCCACAGCAGATCACACCACCGCGCAGCAAGGGCATGGCATCCAGCTGCGGAAGTGGATTCCGGAGATCCGACATAGCACAGCACAGCACAGCACAGCACAACACAACACAACACAGCACAGCATATGCATAACACAGCACAATAATTGCACATGCATAGCACAGCACAATCATGGCCGTTGCATATGCATAACACAACATAGCACAACATATGCATTTGCATATGCATAGCATAGCACAACACAGCACGACACCGCTTTTACATCTGCGTAGCATAGCATTTGCATCTCCATAGCACAAGGCATCATATGCATATCGCAACATAGCACGGAATAGCATTTGCATATGCATAGCACAACACAGCAATGGCCGTTGCATATGCTTATGTGCATGGCAGTGAGGGAGGGGCTGCAGTCTCAGCGGGATATACCCGTGCTAAGCTCAGGTCGAACTCCTGACAGCCCCGTCTCGGGCGCACACTCGGCTAGGCACTAGGCACTGCGCAGTCGAGTGAGCGCCCGAGACTCCGCGGCATGCAACGTGTGCCGCACATCGTGCAATTACGGCAGACCCATCATGCTTCCGCTGCACGCCCATCATGCAACCATGTTTGCCCATCATGCAACCATGTTTGCCCATCATCATGCAACCATGTTTGCCCATCATGCAACCTCTAGCCGCCCCATCACGCAACCAGAGACAGCCCAACAAGTATCCAAGTTCGCCCATCATGCAACCAGTGCCAGCCCAACATTCAACCGCTGCTAGCCCGGCATGCAACCGCTGCCCGCCCATCATGCAACCGCCGCACACCCAAAGTACAACCATGTTTACCGAGCATGCAACCAGTGCCGCCCAGCATGCAACCATGTTTGCCCAGCATGCAACCGCTTCCATTCCGGCATGCAATCGCCGCCCGCCCATCATGCAACCATGTTTGCGCAGCATGCAATCGCTGCACGCCCAGCATGCAACCGTTGCGCAACCAACATGCAACCAAGTTTGCCCAGGCTGCAACCGCTGCACAACCAGCTTGCAACCGCTGCCCGCCCATCATGCAACCATGTTCGCCCGGTATGCAACCGTTGCCCAGCATGCAACCGCTGCCCAGCATGCATTTGCGGCATACCCTTAATGTTTGCGCAGCCTGCAACCGCTGGTAGCCCAACATGCAACCGCTGCCCGCCCATCATGCAAGCGTTGCACAACCAGTAT
>LGRX02025707.1:0-13482 GCA_001247695.2 Cymbomonas tetramitiformis | reverse complement strand
AGCCCTGACCGGCGTGCAGCTCACTCTGCACTGCCCCTCCTCCGCCCCGTTCAACCACCTCCACCAGCCCGAAGCCAGGCTTTCGCCTCATCTCATCTCACTCTGCCTAGCCCCTGCCCGCCCCCCCCAGACACATGTCAACGGGCCCTGAGATCTGGCCACGCCTGCACGTGCGCACCTGCGGCGCCCCGGCCTGGTTCAAGGCCTCCAGCACCCACTCCAGGGCGAGCGCGTATAGGGTCTTGGCAAAGGCGTCGATGGCCACCTGTGACAAAGTCTGGGCCCCTACGGGTAGGCCTGCTACACTCTCCAGGCTACTACTGCGGCGCGCGATGTCCCGGGGCAGGCGGGCCTGCTGCAACCTCTCCGAGGAGAGGCACAGCAGCGCTGCTAGCGAGGACGTCTCCAGCTCGAGCAGCTTCGCCACGTGCTGGACCCTGTCAATCGTCTCCAGCTCCGCCGCATTGCTTCCGGCGTGCTGGTCCTCGCGCAGATTTCCGAGGTGCAGAATCGCAGCCCACACCCTGCCATCCCCCGACACCCATGCCGCCCGCCCGGCAGGCGCTGAACCTCTGAGCTCCATTCCCAGTGAACGATGGCACATTCAAGTTTCCCCTCAGTGGGTGCCGGAAATTTCAGCCCCCTCTCAGTGCGCGGCTCATGCGCTACACATGAGCGGAGCTGAAAGGCATGCTTTAGAATAGGGGGGGGTTAGAATGGAGGGGGGAGGAGGCGGTGCAGGGCTTGACCTGAGCAGCCGCTGCTGGACCTCTGCCCTTACCCCACATTCCGTGAGGCTCTTCCGCAGCTGCCAGTACTCTGCCAGGTCCGCCGCCTCGCGCTCCCCCGCGGCGATCGCCTCGATGCGACCTCTCTGCAGATCCCCGAGGGTGAAGGAGCGGGGGGGGGAGGGCGAGGGGAGCTGCAGCCTTGAAAAGCAGGCGAGTAGTGCGGGAAGCTGACTTCCCAGGTTGGCAGCATTCAAGAATGCGTGCGAATGAGGCCTCAGGGGCTCGAAGTGAGCGGTGCGTGGTGAGAGGCGCCTCGCGCGATGCAGGCTGCCGAGTGGAATGTTCTGGCACGCCATCGCGGGCATTCAGAGCCACGTTGGAAGGGCGCTGCTGGGTGTGGGGCGCCCATCTGGAGAAGCCGCAAGGGCACGCGGCATGGGCGCACCGCCGAGCTGTAGAGGAGATCGAAGAGGCGCGGAGAACCGAGCTCAAGCTCCGCCAGGCTCGAATCCTCCGTTGCGCCCGCGCAGATCTGGGCGGGTCCGCCCCGGATCCGATCAGCCATGCTGGGAGGGGGTGCTTGTTGCAGCTCACCAATGAGCAAGATGAGGAAAAACATCTGCCAGATTGGCCCTCCCCTAGTGGCGGGCTTCCTTCCTGCTGAGTGCTCCGCCAAGCTCCGCCTTTCATCGAAGGAAGCCCAGCTGCGGGCGCACCAGGGGGGGGCGGCTCCAAGCCCGGGAGTCCACTGCTGAGCAAGAGGCAAAGGCGCGCGCGGTCAGAGTATCACGCGGAGGACACAAGCGCACTGGATGCAATCCGTGCCAAACCACGTCGAGGCCGCGCCTCGCCACGGCACTCGTCTCAGCAGCAACGCTTCTTCGGGCGTGGCTGGGGGCAGGCCATGACTAGCCGCAAGCGGGCCGACGGCGGGTGCCAAACTAAGCTACATCAGCACAGCATGCGAAGACCCTGCGAGGAACGCGGATGCGTGTCGGAGGAACTGAGGAGTCAGCGTAGGTAATCAAGAGTCGAGTGGAACGGCCAGCGGGGAGAAGAGGGCAACCTGGTAAAAAATGTTGAAATTAAGCTCGTCCCGACGTCGCTTCACCACCCTCCACACATCTAAAAATGAGCACCTATAAGCAAACCCTAAAGCAAATTGACTCTCCATTACAATTCCTCAGGTGATTGGCACCTCCGGTGGGATATATAGCCTGGCTATGTATCACCTTATTGCAGGTCGAGCGTTCACGCTCAGATTTCCTTCCTGTGGCCCAGATCTGCCCCTGAAAGCCCGGAAACCTGACTGGAGGCTTCTGTACCGCAGATCAAATCATTTTCATCGTACGGCCTGCGACACGACTTTTGAAGGCCATGGGAACGCGGGCGTTACGTGGCCCTAGTGGGTAGTTCATAGGCTAAACTCTTTGCTAAGAGTTGTCACTTTTGAGGTTGACAACTGCTCAATAGCACTAGCTCGCTTCTCCGCAGATGAGTGGGTGGGGGCTAACAAGCCGCTGAGCCTCTCCGGATCCAAGAAGCGGGGAATCCAGTGCTCCCCACGGACCCAAGTGGGGGCTCTGCGCGGGGGGAAGCCCCCATGCGGTCGAGGAGAATGCTGGCTAGCACAAGAACGACATTCAAGCCATGGGCGTGGAGTGCTCACCAATTGGGAGGCCCCGCGAGTTCAATAGTATCTCGGTGAAGCGGGTGTGCCGTGTGCAGCTGCTATTGGCCGCCGTCTTCGCGTTGCCGAGCGCCTCAAAGACTGCCGGCCGGGGCATCCACCAAGCCACTCCCACACCCGGTCCACCAATCACTCTCCTCTGGGAATACGCCGGGTCGCCTCCGAGTCCAGCTAAATGGATGCCCAGGCAATGAACCAATTTCCATGGCTACCGTGGAGCTCTGCAGGGCTGCATGACAGCAGCTGAGTATGACACCTCCATTACACATGATCTCCCATCGACAAGATGCCCACTGCAGCCGAATTAGACGGGAAAAAGGGACCCCTGCTTGCAAGAAATGTCAGCTCCGCTGAAAGCCTGCATGCCTCCCCCCCTAGTTCGGGCAAATGGGGGCTCCCACGCTGGCAGGGCGGACCCCTGCACGAGTGGATCGCATGCGCCATGGGGCCAGGCTGGCAGGGCGGACCCCTGCACGAGTGGATCGCATGCGCCATGGGGCCAGGCTGGCAGGGCGGACCCCTGCACGAGTGGATCGCATGCGCCATGGGGCCAGGCTGGCAGGGCGGACCCCTGCACGAGTGGATCGCATGCGCCACCGTGCCGTCCACTGCTTTGTGCACAACCCCAGCGGGCTGCGCAGTCGGGGGCCCGTCGACGTCTTCTTCCTGCGGGTTAACAGCTCCACGCTTGTCATCACTTCCGTCAGCAATCAGAAAAATAAATGGAAAATGGAAAGCTGCCCGAGACGCGATGGCACGAGGCACAGTCATTGGTCAACCCGTTGTGCACACACTGTCTGTCGCTGGCGATCCTACGGCTGGGCTGGGATCAAAACAGTAGATTCCATATTGTCCGCTCGGATGTGGCTGTGGGATCCCCATTTGGGTGCGCATTCCACTACCACACAGTTGTTCACAGTTACAGCATATCCACTTTAACCTGCTGCCCAATCAGTCCCGCAGGGGCGCCTTATGAAACGCAGCACACAGGAGACACGGCGTGCGGACATCGCGGTATGCGTCACGCCCCAGAGCAACCCAGGCACCACTCTGCTCGCCAACAAGTATCCCGTCAACAGCCGCAGCTCCACCGCATTTTGCAGCTCATTGTTGCAACTTCCATGTTGCATGCCGGCGCACGCACCGCAATGTCCGCAGCACGCTTGGCGAGGATATGCTCCAGGAAGCCCCAGCTCTGCTTCACAGCCTCCGTCTTCCCTGTGCCGCTATCGCCACAAACGACGAGAACATGCCGGTCTCCCCCCTGCAGGGCCCCCAACCGAATTCAGGCAAGTCGACAACTATGCCTCATCTATCTGAGACAACGGTTGATGCGAAGGAGCCATCGCTCGATGGTAGCTTCACGTGTGGGTGCACACATTGATGTATGCCACTTCTAGGTTTGAATGCCTCATGGATGTCTGGGAACTCCAGTATCGATGCATGTTGAGTCATAGATGCCGGGTTCCCCTTGATTCGCGTCCACTCTGAGGTAAGCAATCGTATGATTGTCATAATTCGTATGATTATCATCATTCATATGATTGAATCGTATGATTGGCATTGATCGTATGATTGTCATCGATCTTATGATTGTCATCGATCATATGATTGTGATCCATCGTATGATTGGCATTGATCGTATGATTGTCATCGATCTTATGATTGTCATCGATCATATGATCGGCATCGATCATATGATCGGCATCGATCATCCTCTAGTTCTCTAGCAACTCAATTTCCCAGCAGTCTCTGTCCAGGCACCTCTATATCTGACTGCTCCACGCATGTGTAGAGACTGAACACGTCACCCGTGCACGACGGCGCTGAATCTGAAGCGGACCATTGAAGCGCAGCAACCTCCAATTCATCCAGACAGAGAGGCAGAGATACCGTATCATCGGCCAGGTTCCTCTGAGCTGTTTAGCACTGAGTGTTGCTGCGCCTCAACAAGCTGAAGCAGTTGTACAGAAAGAAAAAAGTTGACATCTATGAAATTTTCGCTGCAGATCTTCTAAGAACTGCGTCTTTTGATCATCTATAGCCGTCGGACCCCATTGGATGGCAGAGCAGACACTACATGCGGCATCTCCTTCAGCCACCTGAAGCAGCCATATCCTCAAACCCCCGATATCCCCGAGCTCCACAGTGCACGCCCCTTCCTGGGTCATGGGGGACACAATTGGGTTTGCAGCATCACCTCGACAACCTTGAGGTACGCGTCCTGGACGGTGCGGTAAATATGGGGAGGCAGAGAGGCAAGTTCTTCGGCACATCGCGCAGACGCATAGCTCGAGATCAACTGCACGTGGCATCCCACGCAACACTTTAGGGGGCAGCGGTACCCTAAAAGGGCCGCTCATTCCTCTTTGTGGGAAGTAAATCCGCTCGTTCCTCTTTGTGGTAAGTAAATCCGCTCGTTCCTCGTTGTGGGTAGTAAATCCGCTCGTTCCTCTTTGTAGGAAATCAAGCTCGTTCCTCTTTGGGAAGTAAATCCGCTCGTTCCTCTTTGTAGAAGTAAATCAGCTACTGTTAGCTTTGTGGGAAGTAAATCCGCTCGTTCCGCTTTGTGGGAAGTAAATCCACGCATTCCGCTTTGTAGAAATCAAATCACTTTCGTTCCTCTTTGTGGGAAGTAAATCCGCTCATTCCTCTTTGTGGGAAGTAAATCCGCTCGTTCCTCTTTGTGGGAAGTAAATCCGCTCGTTCCGCTTTGTGGAAGTAAATCCAGCTCGCTCCTCTTTATAGGAGTAAATCCGCTCGTTCCTCTTTGTGGAGTAAACTGCTCGTTCCGCTTTGTGGGAAGTAAATCTGCTCTTTCCTCTTTGTGGGAAGTAAATCCGCTCGTTCCTCTTTGTGGGAAGTAAATCCGTCAAGTCGTGGAATTTAGCCCGTGGCTGCGCAGAGATTACGGAGGTTTGGTCATGTAGGCATGCATGACCTTGAATCAGAACGATGGCATTACTTGTAATCGGTGACCCAGGACCAACCCCGAAATGACCGTCTCAGGCAAAGTGATGACCAACCCCGAAATGACCGTCTCAGACAGCGTGATGACTTTCTCAGGCAACGTGATGACCAACCCCGAAATGACCGTCTCAGGCAATGTGATGACCGTCTCAAGCAACGTGATGACCAACCCGAAATGACCGTCTCAGGCAATGTGATGACCATCTCAGGCAACGTGATGACCAACCGAAATGGCCGTCTCGGGCAACGTGATGACAACCCCGAAATGGCCGTCTCCAGGCAGCGTGATGACCCTCTCACGCAACGTGATGATAGCGAATGAGCCGTCTCAGGCAACGTGATGACCAACCCAGGCTCGGCCGTCTCAGGCAACGTGATGACCGCCTCAGGCAACGTGGACCCGGAAGAAAGGAATATTGCGTCTTAGGCAACGTGATGACCGTCTCAGGCAACGTGATGACAACCCCGAAATGACCGTCTCAGGCAACGTGATGACCAACCCTGAAATGACCGTCTCACGCAACGTGATGACCAAATTCCATCGAGTTACAGTTTCAGGAACAATGTATGATTCTAATTGCCAATTTTAGATTCCTTTCCTATTCCATCGAAATTCTGAGAATCTCTTCCAACAATCCATGCGCAAGCTGGCCCCCCACAAACACGCTGCAATCCCGCATACAAGCGCCCGCGCTGCCGTCCCACCCTTAAGCATCCCCCCCCAAAACCCCACCCACAAGCATTCACGTTGCCACCTCACGTACAGCGGCCTGCACAGTTCCCCCACGTACAAGCAACCACCCCACGTAGGAAACGCGTACGTTGCCACCCCATGAATAAGCACCGGCGCCGCCAACCCATGTACAAGATGCTATTCCACACACAAGCGCCCTTGCTGCCACCCAACGTACAAGTGCCCATGACACCACGCTATGTACAAGATACCCCCCCAGCCGCACAATTACCCCATGCTGCCGCCCCATGCAAGAGCGCCCATTCCGTCAACCCAAGCACTAGCGACGCCCACGTCCTCACCCGACATATCCGCACTGCAGCAACAGGGATAAGTGCCCATGCCGCGACCCCGGGTACAAGTGCCTGCGCCGCCACCCAATCTACAAGTGCCTGCACTACGATACTGAGACAAGTGCCCGTGCTGCTATCGCATGTACAACCACCTGCGCTGCCACCCCACCACATGCTGCCACCCCATGGCAAAGCACCCATGCTGCCACCCCACATACAACCACCTGCGCCGCCACTTACCACATGCTGCCACCCCATGGCAAAGCACCCCATGCTGCCACCCCCACATACAACCACCTGCGCCGCCACCCCACCCACTGTCTGCCACCCACATACAAGTGCCTGCGCCGCCACCCCTACATCTTGCCACCCCACATGCAGTGCCTGCGCCCGCCACCCCCTGTCTGCCACCCCACATACAAGTGCCTGCCCCGCCGCCCACGTACAAGCACCTCATGTAAAAGTACCCGCGCCACGCATAGGCTGTCAGCAGACATACATGCAAACTGCGGAGGGCAGGAGGGCGCCGCGTGGGATGAGCATGTGCGGGGGACCACCTTGGACTTGAGAAAGGAAGTGGAGAGAAGCTTGGCGCTGCACGGTTTGATGCTCAGCAGAAGGTCTGGCATGGCGGAGTACTGCTCGCCCTCCCTGTAGCGCGCCGCAAGTGTCCCTGCCAGATCCCCACAAGGGAGGAACTGCCAGCCCGCCGCCCCTCCGTAACCCACCACGCAAACGCACCTTCAGAGTCACAAGGTAGGAGCTCTGAAACGCGTATCACTGCCCCCGCAGCCCCCTGGTGAAAGTGATGCCCTGCACCCAACTGGCGGCGGTATCACCCTGCACCCATCTGGCGGCGGTGTGAGCCCGCACCCCTCTGGCGTTGATGATACCCCGCGACACCTATACCCCTCTCGCGACGGTGAGATCCCTCGCCGCTCAAGACCTGCAATTGTTAGGTGCTTCAAGCGTCCTGGGACCTTCTAGGCCCTCAAAGTGTCTCCTCGGAAGGAGCTTAGACGATTGGAACTGTTATGCCGGCGGGATGTGCTTTCCGATCAGTATATGCACGCTGTCAAGGCATGTCCTGGCTTGGCTGCTGAACATTCGAGTGTGTGAGGCCCGGTACAGGTGTGGCGTCGAGGCACGTCCTGGCTTGGCTGCTGAACAGTCGAGTGTCTGAAGCTTCCGGCGGTTCTAGCGTCTCAAGCGTCTGGCTGTTCGAGTGTCTGACGATCCCAGTAGTTCGAGAGTCTAGCGCTTCCGGCAGTTGGAGTGTCTCGCGCTTCCAGTCTCAACTATCGGGGGCATGACTTCGGCAACTGGAGTGTCTGACGCTCCAGGCAGCTCCAAGTAAAATTTGGCGGCCAACACTCAACGGTGGGAACGCTGCTGCAAGTGTCAGTTGACTGTGATGGGTTTTGGTAGTGCCATGCGCAGCCAGATCACGCTAGTAACCTTTATGTCAAGGACTTTCCTGATTGGCCCACACTGCAGGTGCAGGGGTTAAAAGCTTCCTGAGTGGCCCACACTGCAGGTGCAGGTGTCAAAAGTTTCCTGAGTGGTCCCCAAGGCGGGTACATAAGCATCAAGTCTTCTGAGTGGCATATTCGGGGAACGCGATGTGCATGGCGAGCGACTGATATACGCCTCAAAAGGCATTATTAACTCCCGAAACGGATGCGGTTGGTCCATCAAACAGAACCAAAGGCAACTTGCAGCACAAGCGGCGACAAGGAACGAGCTTGACAAGTCAAAAGCTCACGCTCCTCAGAGTCCAAGTCTGGACCTCTCGCGTCACCGGTTCGCCGCAATGCCGTATAGCTATTGTCAACAGCTCGAAACACTACTGCTTCTACACTCATGAGTGCGAAAAAGGATAACTAGTGACGCAAACGGAACGCAAGAAACCAGAATTCAAGAAGAGAGATAGCCATTATAATTTCTTCGAACGAGTGGCAACTGATTTATTCGGCATATTTCTACTGTATTTAAGTCGATTGACCGTTCTGAGACAAAACACACCGCCATGCTCTGGATTCAGCCACCTGCACCCTCGCAAGCAGGAAACCTGGCGCGAAATTTGTTTGGTGACCAGCCGAAAGTTTTAGGCTGATGCCGTCAGCTGCGATGCCTATGGTAGAACGCATAGCATGTGCAACCGGATATTGACCTAGTAACGTGCCTGCAGGTCCGGTCGGCCTTCAACGTTATTGGGCATGATAAACCTCGCCGGCGTTGAAGAAGGGACGAACGCGGGCTGTATGAGTTCGGCGCGTTGGATCAGTTCCACATGAAACTAAGGGGTAGATGTATACAGTTGCTGCATTACCATTCGAAAATATATGTGGCTAAGAAAGTCTCCCGCTTGAATTCAGTCACGCATGTTTTCAGAAAGCCTTTAACCGTTACGGCCCAACCTTCAGTCGGCTTGCACTTCTTTAAGCGCCCAGCATACTTCGTAGCACTCATATCGCTTGAATTTGGTAAAGAATAGGGATACCACGGTGCAGCAGCATTTATGTGACATAATCATGCTGAGAGAGCGGATCTCTACCACTTGCATTAAGATTGCAAGACTCGTATTGTAATCGTTCCGGAAGCGCTTCACACCCCTCCGCCTGCCCTCGTCTGAGACAACAGACATGTGATGCTCACGCTGATGCTCGATGCTCCAACGCAACTCGCAACTCCAACTGTAAAAAACTGATGGTTTTCTGATCAGTGTAGTATGACAGGCAGTATGACTGTCATACGGAGCAGATCTGAAAACTGAGGTTTTCTGATCAGAGGCCAGCAACGGACTGAGAGGGCCTCTTGCCGTGTTACTGTGATTGTGTGGACTTTCGTAACACCGTAAGTTTTTCAGTGTATATTTTCAGTGTATATCGTATATCATTATGGAGTGGTTTACCGATCCGATTTTGTGTCAGAGACGGATTGATGATTTGCACGCGCAGCCAGCGTACGCGACCGCTTTTGCTGCTTTCCAAGATGGAGAGGACCTCTCGCAACCGCAAACGGAAGTTGATTCGACAAATGGAGAGAGCGACAGCCCGACTTGCTGAGCTTAAGGGATTGTTCCATTCACATATGTGTCATGCAAGCTGGGCCATGTAGCCGCAGCTAATTAGAAAACCTACCGAATGAGAAATCCTGGGTATAGGAACGCCAGAGAAGCGACTCAGTGAAGAACTTCGGCCGACGGACGCTGTGGGCCGCCAGATCGATGGGGAGATCCCAACGATCTACTGGGAAGAGGTGCAGAGAGAAGAGCGAAGAAGACTCGAGAGAACAGCATGAGCATCAGCAAATTCAGCATGCTTCTTCGGGCGTGTCGTCGACACTCACACTCGACACTCGACTGTCGATGTCGTGTGACACTCTCCCAACGGGTCGCAAGCCAGAGGAGAGCCATGAGTCATCGGATGAGGCCGTCATTTCACCACCTTTTTCTTCATACCGAAAGCATTTTCGCTGTGTGGAAGCACTTGACTGTTGTATATCATCTTGATTTTTCAACTGCAGCGTGCGAGACTACCAAACATGATTCTTCCTTGCACCTATTATACACTCGAACTTTTACAATATTGTGAGTTCTTATATGTTCGGGCCTAATGCTTTCTTCAAAAGCGGTCCACACCTTCGCGCGCGCGTTCAACTAGATTTCATCCTTTGCTCCCAACTAGCATAATCAATGGAACAAGGCAAACGAGGACTCAAATTGTAGCCTTTTCGTCCGTCGAAGATTCTCGCGTTCGTCGCTAAGGTAACCAGAGTTCTTTTATATCTTCAGGCGTATCTTCTAGCCCTTCCGTGTGCTCGCAAAGTGTTTGGCTGATTCCATAAGGTCGTTTCCGACTCCATACTTCACGGAATCGGGCCAAATCTCCGGCAAACGAAAGTTATCCCTCTCAGCTTTGATATGTTGAATAGGATGGACCCATGAAACGTCATGAGCTCTCGTAGTTTGTCACAACTATAGACACGCCCAACCCCGGGGCCGGGGGGGGACCCCCTCGCAGCCCCGACAAAGGCCTTCCCCCCCCTTGCGCTCTCAGCTTCGCCACTTCCCTGCCACCTCTCAGACAGTCATTCCCACGTCCGCGCTCAGTTGTCACCATTTTCCCCCACTCCGCAACATCGCTTTTCCCCAAGTGCGCCCGTGTGCCAGTTATACCGGGCGACGTATGATTTATACCAGCCACACCACCGCCCCAATTTCACGCTCAGATACCACCAGCTATCCACGTCAGCCCGATGTAAATCTTGCTTCAGCAAACCACCAGGAAAGCAGATGCCAGTACCTACGTCCGAGGGCGAGCCTTCCTGACCGCCACCCTTACAGGAGCAAACCTCACAGGCCCATCCCCTTTCGCGAGTCGAAACTCCGTGAAACCCGCGATCAGTACGGCGCCCCCCAGACGACCCCTTCCTCATAATCAGTTATTTGCCCGATGACGCTTGTCACGCATCTTAGTTATACCCAAAACACGCCAACGCGGTACAGTACGACGCGTCACGACAACAGCACCATCGCACAGCAGCCACGGGCGCCACCCATGGCGTATCAGCCGTTACATCTACCCAAAACACCCCAGTCAGTTATTCAGCAGCACGACAGCCACGTCACCACGTACGACACCAACGCCAAACTCGAATTACATTCGCCCTGACCCATTTCCTGTTCTACAAAATGCTTTCTCTCTGAACTGCTCCTGCTCGCACGACCGGGGCAACAGTCCGCCGGGCGTGGCGCGACATCCGCCGGGCCAGGCTGAGCCCATCTACGGCCTCATGAAGATCAAGGAACATCACAGGCACCACAGCGCCTCATCCGCGCCACGTGAACGAAGTCGCCGGCTCGCCGCACCGGGTCACCGCTGGCACCTGCAACACCGACGAGTACAAACGCGAAGCACTGCGCCGCGCCCCAAGCGCGGATGTTCACGGCAACTCGACATGGACGCACCACATGTGACACCACGTCACAACAGCAGCCAGCGTCAGAATGTAGTATCTCAAGAGTCACCAACGGGATGTAGCATTTGGCGACAGTTCAAATGAGGAAGCAGATCGCTGATTGGAGAAGGCGAAACATCGCGAACCGAGAAGACACAAAACGCCTAGCTGCAGCTGTAGGAAAGGAGCTCTTAAAGAGAATAGAGACGATTTCAAAACATTCTGCAGATAACTCTGAACCTTTCAAAATCATCTTGGCCTTGCGTAAATTTGTATCGAATATATATATTTCCTCGCTGAATTTACAGCGACTTTGCAAATCCCCACGCACTAAGCGCCTGTTTGAATCAGTCAGGGACAGTTTGTCTGATACGCGCTCCTCACGTAGCGCATAGCCTGAATTCAGTGCCCCCGAACTCGCAACCCCGCTCGCGCGACCACACCGGTTAGGCGTAGATCCACACTCGCATAACGGAAGGCGAATCCGCAACACTAAAGGCCGCAGCTCCGCGCAGTTGAGGTAAGCCCGAGACGCCGTGTGCTAAGTGAACGCTTTCCGTGTTTTCTCGCAAGGAACGGACAGTCGTGCAGGGACCCGATATGCACCTAAGGAGTCTGGAGCACCTCTGAATTCACCGCACGACAATAAACAGGCGCGCAAAAGTGTACCCTGAATTCATGCGTGCGTGCGTGCGTTTGCGGTATGTGTGCGTGCCGCAGCTCAGCTTTAGCTTCACTCACTAACGCCGCTGCTGCTGCCTTCTACGTGTCCGTACGAAGACATCGTCTTCGTCGTTTACGACTACTTTTCTTTACCAAGTTCCCAGGGAATTCTCAGGTGAGGCGCGATAGTTCGCACTCCCGTGAATTCCCACCCTAAGAGTGTTGAGAAGGTGCACGGCGACGCCGAGACGGCCAGCGGCTTTCCGTTTCAAAAACCCGAATTCAGCACAAACTCGGAAATTCAGCACGCTCGGCTAAGCTCGGCCGCTTCAGACGACGTCACCGCTCAACACTCCTGACGACTTTTCAAACTCCCGAGAGTCAACGGCTCCTCTTTCCGGACCCCGCTGTGACCGTTTTCAAGTGTGCATTCACGCGCGCTCCGGCTGTATGAACGCAGAGTGGGTTCACCACACTCTTTCGCTGCTTGGACACCATGAATTCTCAAACTTTACCCAACTGTGTTCTTTCGCTGTTGTGGCCTGAGCCGACCCCGTGAATTCAGCGCCGACTGCCGCTACCTTCTTTGGGCATCCCCACTCGGGCTGGTTGGCCCAACGCGGGGGCTGAATTCAACCTTTTCAGCCAGCCCGAGCGAGTTGTGAATTTGGTATCTGCTGGCTGTCGGACCTTGGTATCCCTTTTGGAGTCGGGCCCAGCAGCCCGCTTGGCCGTCGTTGCGTGGTTCTCGAGCCGGAGTTGCCCCTTTTCGCCTTCTCCTTCAGGACTCCACTCTGACCCGGCACCTTTTCGTCAGGTTGCCTGTCAGGACCTTTGGGGATGCTCACCAGTCCCGTGCACTTTCGAAACTCCCAGAATGGGGCCTTTTTCACAATTTTGCCCTGTTTCCTGAACCTTTCACCTTCCATTGATTTTGAAAGACCTCTCTGAGTTATCTGCAGAATCTCACCCCGTCACTAGCACGGGGCAGCTCTGACGTTCAAGTTGGGAATTCCCGCCGCGCGCCGCGCCTGAGTAGCATGACCCACCAGCACCGCGTCAACGAGCTGTTTCGTCGCACGCTCTGCCGGCGAAGCCCCGCGCCCTGCTTGAACGCCTGCGTCATATGCCTGACCCCTGTCCCCACGTGGCAGCGCTGCGCGTCTCACGTCCTGCGGTGTCCCTGCTTGAAGGGACGGCGCATTTGCCATTCGCGCTGCCTGTCCACGTGGCTGACACACAATAGCTCGTGCCCACTCTGCCGACGGCCCCCGCGACTCCGCCAGACGCTCATTTCGGAGCACTTCGCCCTTCACCCCGTGACTTGGGCCATTCAGGACTTTTGACACCCCGGTGGCAGCATTGACGCGCAGCATCAGCAGAGCCGTTCGCGCCGTGCCTCACAACTCACCCTGCTTCCCCTCGGCTGCGTGACGTTGG
>LGRX02025706.1:0-22664 GCA_001247695.2 Cymbomonas tetramitiformis | reverse complement strand
AGTTCCACATGAAACTAAGGGGTAGATGTATACAGTTGCTGCATTACCATTCGAAAATATATGTGGCTAAGAAAGTCTCCCGCTTGAATTCAGTCACGCATGTTTTCAGAAAGCCTTTAACCGTTACGGCCCAACCTTCAGTCGGCTTGCACTTCTTTAAGCGCCCAGCATACTTCGTAGCACTCATATCGCTTGAATTTGGTAAAGAATAGGGATACCACGGTGCAGCAGCATTTATGTGACATAATCATGCTGAGAGAGCGGATCTCTACCACTTGCATTAAGATTGCAAGACTCGTATTGTAATCGTTCCGGAAGCGCTTCACACCCCTCCGCCTGCCCTCGTCTGAGACAACAGACATGTGATGCTCACGCTGATGCTCGATGCTCCAACGCAACTCGCAACTCCAACTGTAAAAAACTGATGGTTTTCTGATCAGTGTAGTATGACAGGCAGTATGACTGTCATACGGAGCAGATCTGAAAACTGAGGTTTTCTGATCAGAGGCCAGCAACGGACTGAGAGGGCCTCTTGCCGTGTTACTGTGATTGTGTGGACTTTCGTAACACCGTAAGTTTTTCAGTGTATATTTTCAGTGTATATCGTATATCATTATGGAGTGGTTTACCGATCCGATTTTGTGTCAGAGACGGATTGATGATTTGCACGCGCAGCCAGCGTACGCGACCGCTTTTGCTGCTTTCCAAGATGGAGAGGACCTCTCGCAACCGCAAACGGAAGTTGATTCGACAAATGGAGAGAGCGACAGCCCGACTTGCTGAGCTTAAGGGATTGTTCCATTCACATATGTGTCATGCAAGCTGGGCCATGTAGCCGCAGCTAATTAGAAAACCTACCGAATGAGAAATCCTGGGTATAGGAACGCCAGAGAAGCGACTCAGTGAAGAACTTCGGCCGACGGACGCTGTGGGCCGCCAGATCGATGGGGAGATCCCAACGATCTACTGGGAAGAGGTGCAGAGAGAAGAGCGAAGAAGACTCGAGAGAACAGCATGAGCATCAGCAAATTCAGCATGCTTCTTCGGGCGTGTCGTCGACACTCACACTCGACACTCGACTGTCGATGTCGTGTGACACTCTCCCAACGGGTCGCAAGCCAGAGGAGAGCCATGAGTCATCGGATGAGGCCGTCATTTCACCACCTTTTTCTTCATACCGAAAGCATTTTCGCTGTGTGGAAGCACTTGACTGTTGTATATCATCTTGATTTTTCAACTGCAGCGTGCGAGACTACCAAACATGATTCTTCCTTGCACCTATTATACACTCGAACTTTTACAATATTGTGAGTTCTTATATGTTCGGGCCTAATGCTTTCTTCAAAAGCGGTCCACACCTTCGCGCGCGCGTTCAACTAGATTTCATCCTTTGCTCCCAACTAGCATAATCAATGGAACAAGGCAAACGAGGACTCAAATTGTAGCCTTTTCGTCCGTCGAAGATTCTCGCGTTCGTCGCTAAGGTAACCAGAGTTCTTTTATATCTTCAGGCGTATCTTCTAGCCCTTCCGTGTGCTCGCAAAGTGTTTGGCTGATTCCATAAGGTCGTTTCCGACTCCATACTTCACGGAATCGGGCCAAATCTCCGGCAAACGAAAGTTATCCCTCTCAGCTTTGATATGTTGAATAGGATGGACCCATGAAACGTCATGAGCTCTCGTAGTTTGTCACAACTATAGACACGCCCAACCCCGGGGCCGGGGGGGGACCCCCTCGCAGCCCCGACAAAGGCCTTCCCCCCCCTTGCGCTCTCAGCTTCGCCACTTCCCTGCCACCTCTCAGACAGTCATTCCCACGTCCGCGCTCAGTTGTCACCATTTTCCCCCACTCCGCAACATCGCTTTTCCCCAAGTGCGCCCGTGTGCCAGTTATACCGGGCGACGTATGATTTATACCAGCCACACCACCGCCCCAATTTCACGCTCAGATACCACCAGCTATCCACGTCAGCCCGATGTAAATCTTGCTTCAGCAAACCACCAGGAAAGCAGATGCCAGTACCTACGTCCGAGGGCGAGCCTTCCTGACCGCCACCCTTACAGGAGCAAACCTCACAGGCCCATCCCCTTTCGCGAGTCGAAACTCCGTGAAACCCGCGATCAGTACGGCGCCCCCCAGACGACCCCTTCCTCATAATCAGTTATTTGCCCGATGACGCTTGTCACGCATCTTAGTTATACCCAAAACACGCCAACGCGGTACAGTACGACGCGTCACGACAACAGCACCATCGCACAGCAGCCACGGGCGCCACCCATGGCGTATAAGCCGTTACATCTACCCAAAACACCCCAGTCAGTTATTCAGCAGCACGACAGCCACGTCACCACGTACGACACCAACGCCAAACTCGAATTACATTCGCCCTGACCCATTTCCTGTTCTACAAAATGCTTTCTCTCTGAACTGCTCCTGCTCGCACGACCGGGGCAACAGTCCGCCGGGCGTGGCGCGACATCCGCCGGGCCAGGCTGAGCCCATCTACGGCCTCATGAAGATCAAGGAACATCACAGGCACCACAGCGCCTCATCCGCGCCACGTGAACGAAGTCGCCGGCTCGCCGCACCGGGTCACCGCTGGCACCTGCAACACCGACGAGTACAAACGCGAAGCACTGCGCCGCGCCCCAAGCGCGGATGTTCACGGCAACTCGACATGGACGCACCACATGTGACACCACGTCACAACAGCAACCAGCGTCAGAATGTAGTATCTCAAGAGTCACCAACGGGATGTAGCATTTGGCGACAGTTCAAATGAGGAAGCAGATCGCTGATTGGAGAAGGCGAAACATCGCGAACCGAGAAGACACAAAACGCCTAGCTGCAGCTGTAGGAAAGGAGCTCTTAAAGAGAATAGAGACGATTTCAAAACGTTCTGCAGATAACTCTGAACCTTTCAAAATCATCTTGGCCTTGCGTAAATTTGTATCGAATATATATATTTCCGCGCTGAATTTACAGCGACTTTGCAAATCCCCACGCACTAAGCGCCTGTTTGAATCAGTCAGGGACAGTTTGTCTGATACGCGCTCCTCACGTAGCGCATAGCCTGAATTCAGTGCCCCCGAACTCGCAACCCCGCTCGCGCGGCCACACCTGCTAGGCGTAGATCCACACTCGCATAACGGAAGGCGAATCCGCAACACTAAAGGCCGCAGCTCCGCGCAGTTGAGGTAAGCCCGAGACGCCGTGTGCTAAGTGAACGCTTTCCGTGTTTTCTTGCAAGGAACGGACAGTCGTGCAGGGACCCGATATGCACCTAAGGAGTCTGGAGCACCTCTGAATTCACCGCACGACAATAAACAGGCGCGCAAAAGTGTACCCTGAATTCATGCGTGCGTGCGTGCGTTTGCGGTATGTGTGCGTGCCGCAGCTCAGCTTTAGCTTCACTCACTAACGCCGCTGCTGCTTCCTTCTACGTGTCCGCACGAAGACATCGTCTTCGTCGTTTACGACTACTTTTCTTTACCAAGTTCCCGAGGGAATTCTCAGGTGAGGCGCGATAGTTCGCACTCCCATGAATTCCCACCCTAAGAGTGTTGAGAAGGCGCACGGCGACGCCGAGACGGCCAGCGGCTTTCCGTTTCAAAAACCCGAATTCAGCACAAGCTCGGAAATTCAGCACGCTCGGCTGAGCTCGGCCACTTCAGACGACGTCGCCGCTCAACACTCCTGACGACTTTTCAAACTCCCGAGAGTCAACGGCTCCTCTTTCCGGACCCCGCTGTGACCGTTTTCAAGTGTGCATTCACGCGCGCTCCGGCTGTATGACTGCAGAGTGGATTCACCACACTCTTTCGCTGCTTGGACACCATGAATTCTCAAACTTTACCCAACTGTGTTCTTTCGCTGTTGTGGACTGAGCCGACCCCGTGAAGTCAGCGCCGACTGCCGCTACCTTCTTTGGGCATCCCCACTCGGGCTGGTTGGCCCAGCGCGGGGGCTGAATTCAACCTTTTCAGCCAGCCCGAGCGAGTCGTGAATTTGGTCTCTGCTGGCTGCTGGACCTTGGTATCCCTTTTGAAGTCGGGCCCAGCAGCCCGTTTGTTCTTCGTTGCGTGGTTCCCGAGCCGGAGTTGCCCCTTTTCGCCTTCCCCTTCAGGACTCCACTCTGACCCGGCGCCTTTTCGTCAGGTTGCCCGTCAGTACCTTTGGGGATGCTCACCAGCCCCGTGCACGTTCGAAACTCCCAGAATAGGGTCTTTTTCACAATTTTGCCCTGTTTCCTGAACCTTTCACATTCCATTGATTTTGAAAAACCTCTCTGAGTTATCTGCAGAATCCCACCCCGTCACTGGCACGGGGCAGCTCTGACGTTCCCGCTGGGAGTTCACATCGCGCGCCACGTCAGAAGCAGCATGACCCACCAGCGCCGCGTCAACGAGCTGTTTCGGCGCACACGCTGCCGGCGAAGCCCCGCGCCCTGCTTGAGCACTTGCGTCATATGCATGGCCCCTGTCCCCACGTGGCAGCGCTGCGCGTCTCACGTCCTGCGGTGTCCCTGCTTGAAGGGACGGCGCATTTGCCACTCGCGCTGCCTGTCCACGTGGCTGACACACAATAGCTCGTGCCCACTCTGCCGACGTCCCCCGCGACTCCGCCAGACGCTCATTTCGGAGCACTTCGCCCTTCACCCCGTGACTTGGGCCATTCAAGATTTTTGACACCCCTGTGGCAGCAGTGACGCGCAGCATCAGCAGAGCCGTTCGCGCCGTGCCTCACAACTCACCCTGCTCTCCCTCCCATGCCGGCCTCGTGCAGTGGCCAGCAGCGCATACCACGTCCAGTGGGGCGCAACCACTCCTGAAGATTTCAGGCTTCGACCGCGTGCAGTGGTCAGATCGCGTGCAGTGGTCAGAACAGCCTTCCTCCTCCCATGCCGGCCTCGTGCAGTGGCCCGCAGCGCATACCACGTCCAGTGGGGCGCAACCACTCCTGAAGATTTCAGGCTTCGACCGCGTGCAGTGGTCAGATCGCGTGCAGTGGTCAGAACAGCCTTCCCCCTCCCATGCCAGCCGCGTGCAGTGGCCAGCAGCGCGTACCACGTCCAGTGGAGCGCAACCACTCCTGAAAATTTCAGGCTTCGACCGCGTGCAGTGGTCAGATCGCGTGCGGTGGTCAGAACAACATTACCCCTCACATGCCAGCCGCGTGCAGTGGCCAGCAGCGCGTACCACGTCCAGTGGTGCGCCACCACTCCTGAAAATTTCAGGCTTTGACCGCGTGCAGTGGTCAGATCACGTGCAGTGGTCAGCAACAGCGTGCCACGTCCAGTGGAACGCAACCACTCCTGAACATTTCAGGATCTTAATTGGTGACGGCAGCCAACCCCAACAACCACATGACAGTGGGACTGCCGTTCCACGCGCCCCCTGCTTAAGGGGTGAGGTCTGCGTGTGCAGGCGTCAAACCATCAACATGTCCTCCAAACCAAAATCACTACCAGTCGTCACCAAGGCCAACATGTCCGACGGCGATTTCACCGGTCTGGCCCATGAGCTCAGTGCCTTCGTCAGCAACCTCGTGTTCGAAAAGAACGCGAACCGCGACGATGAGCTCACGCGCGCCGAGATCAACAAACTCAAGGGCAAACTGTTCGGCTCCTTGCCCGCTATCTTCAACAGCACGGAGGCTGCCACCCGCGTCATCAGTCGGTTCGTGCTGAACCCAAACAGCGAAAGCAAGACGCTGCCCCAGCTGATCATGGAGGAGACCGAATCGTACCCGCCACAGACTGGATACATGTGCGAGCCCATCACGTTTCCCCGGGAAGACCACTTCCAGGTGCTGACCGGCCAGGACATCGACTGGGACGCCGCATGGCGCGTGCTCTTCTTCCTGCTGAGGCTGAAGTGCGCCGATCTGTCAGCCGAGGCCGCCCAGGACGAGATCAAAAACTTGAAGATGTTGGCTGGTGAAGACCCGAACGTCCTCCGGGACCGCCTGGTGGGGCTCGTGGAGCGGGTCAACTTGCCCCACGATTCCACTTCCAAGGTAATCAGCCTGCAGACGGCCGGTCTGTTCATGCTTCAAGCCCTGCCCGAGCACCTCGCGGGCATCGTCCGGGAACGATTCAGCAAGTCCATGAACGTGACCAACGAGCACACGCTCACCGAGGTGACCGACGTGGCGCAAGACGTGCACACCAAGCTGAAGAGCCTGGAAACGAAGATCATGAAGGCCAACCTCGAGCAGGAGAACCTGATCCAGTACGTGGGGGCATACGCGGAGGGACCCACCAAGTCCACCTTGGCCAACATGCTGATCACCGGCCAGCACAAGCACAACTTTGGTGTTCCGACGCCGCCGCTGATCCCACCGCGCACCTCCACCACCAGGAGCGACAGCACCCGCCCACGCTCGCCAGCCCCGCGGTCCGCAGGCAGCAACTTCGACCCATCCGGCCTCAACCCCGCGGGGCGGAAACTCCTTGGGCAGCTCACGCTCCCGGCCCCAGCATCCTCCTTCAGCACGGAGCCCGCAGCCGCCACGACCCGCACGGTGACCGGTGTGTGCAGCGAGAACCTCGGTGGGCCCAACGACAACGACTGCACCTTCTGCCACCAACCCCTGCACCTTTTCCATCACCCCACGCTGCCCTGCCACATAAGCGGCAAAACTACCTTATATGACGCCTGGGTCAACCAGGGTAAGATGCCCAGCGCTTTACGACACCTGACGAACCAGCTGATCGTGAACTATGATCGCGTCGCCAAGGGCCAAAACCCGCTGACCAAGACGGAGTTTGACCGGCAGTACGGCGGCAAGGAGAGCAACCCCCGCTCCACCAACCACACTGCCCCCACTGGCGACGCCCCCACATGGCACGCCCAGTCCTATGACTACCACAGCGTGCCACCCCCCGCGCGACTGCCCCCGGGGCTGCACGTTCACGCACGGCACACCCACCACGCTGGGCAGCACAGCTCCAGCGATACCCCGCCCAACGACGCGGCACCAGCGGACACCATCGTGCACTTCCACTCGTACGCTGCCCTCATGAAGCACGGCAACCCCTTTCTGAGGGGCACACCTGACCCCACCGCCAACGCGACCCCCGCTCCCCACGACGAGGGAGCACCGCAGGCGCCCGATCATCACGAAGACCCCGTCAGCCCCACTCCAACCCACTACTGGTATTCCCCTGCCAGCCCTGCGCCCGACAGCCCCCCTCACTCACCCAGGAGGCCAGGCCCGGACAGCCCTCCATATTCCCCCACCAGCCCTTCATTGTCACCCACCAGCCCCCCATATTCTCCCGACAGCCCAGCCCCTGACGACATCCCTGAACACTACCCCGACCGCTACCCCGAGGATTATCCCAGCAGTCCCAAGAGCCCCTCTCCATCGCCCGACAGCCCCGTCATCACGCGGCATCTGGTCACCCAGGCTCCAGACAGCCCGCCACCCTCGCCTCCCCTCGATAACGACATTGCCGACGCTATGTCGCCACCGACCTTGACGCAAGAACGGCGCGTGGCGGGTGAGAAGGCTGCCCTGTCTAACGCCCTACGCCGCCATGTTCCCTCCGGCGACGCCCCCGTGAACACCTTTGATATCGCATACGCAGTCATTCACTTCGAGTGGCCGGAGTACCCCATGGGGCCCGACGGCAAGCCAATGAGAATTGGCAACACCCGGGTATGCCATTACGACTTGGCCCACGACCAGCACGGACTCCCAACATGCTGCATGTCACACCGCGAGCGCCCCGAAAACTGGCTACCACCCAGCGGCATCATCGACCTCGTGAGCAGCGACGACGACCGTGACGATGATAAGGACGACGACTGCCCGGGCATGGAGTCGGGGGATGACAGCAACGACGACGAAATTCCCCTCGACTACGACACCGAAGGCTACGACGAGAGCACAACCAACGATGGCGCATCAGACCCCCCCACGGCACCCTACCAGGAGGCGCTGCACCCCATCCACCACCACTCCTACATGGCCCGTAGCATGGTTAACCACCGCCACATCCCTGCGTCATTCCGCCGCATGGGCAGCCCGCCGCCCCCCACACCCGCAGTTCCCGCCGTCGTACGAGGCCGAGAGGAACACATCCCCGATCAAACCCCCGCCGCTGCCGCGATGGTGCTCATGAAGACCAACGAATGGATTGAGGAGGACCACGACAACCCCCCTCAGAGCCTCTCCGCGGCCCTGTCCACCACCACGGCCAACCACCAGCAAGTACCCCCGGCGGAGCTGCAGCGCCTTACCACCAAGGCGTTTGAGAAGATGAGCCCGGACATGAACAAGTGGTTCACACGCACGGCTGTGTGTTACACCCTCTGCAACGACGACCCGAAGAAATCCATCCTCGTCATGAGCCAGCGCACGGGGCAGTATTTAACCTTGTCCGTCATGATCGTGGACACCGGCTCAATGCTGTTCGTGATGAACAAGGTGCACCAGGAGACCCTGGGCCTCAAGGTGCACTCCAGCACGGCCACCGTGGACACCAGCATGGGCAGCGGTGGGGCACAGCAGCACCGCCAGTGGGGCACCGGTGAGCTGATGCTCGTCATCGCCCCCGGCACCTCCAACGAGATGGTGCTGGCCGACGTGACCGGCATCAGTCCGTCATCCCCCGTGAGCTTTGACGTCCTACTATCCGTGGACATCCTGCACGCCATGTCCGCTGGGGTGCTGCCCGCCACACCGGGGCGCGGAGCCGCACTGGCATACCACCCTCATAACCAGCGCGGCGACTTCGAGCACAAGGCCTATCTGCCCCTCAAGGTGTTCAAGGACCACCACGCCGCGCCGAGGCCCGCAGCACAGTTCGGGGGGGGGGCAGAGTGGACAGCCCACCTGGACAACATGGCAGCCGTCCGAGCCAGCCCACGCCACCCGATGGACGCCCGCCGCCCAACCAGCCGTTTCCGGCCAGCCCTGGTGACGCTCCTCGCCCTCGTCCTCCTGGCCTCTTTCTTCAACCCCGCTCAGGCCTACGACGAGGGTTCCAACAGCAGCGGAGTCTCCTCCTGCAGCACCACGACACCCCTGCTGATCGCCATCGGAATATGTGGCGTGGCCGCCTGCGGCGTAGCAGCCTTCTTCAAGTGGCACGAACTCCAGAGGGCCTGCCCGCCCGCCTGGCCGTTCGCCCACTTCAAGACCGGCCCGCCGCTGACCCCAGCAACCCTCGCACCATGGCACGACACCACTCGAGAAACGGCATGCCCTTTCTGCAACAGGGGAGCATGCCAAGGCGTCACCAGCCCTCAGGCCTGCCACCTGAGCGGGGGCACTGGACTCTACGCGCGATGGGTCAGCGACGGCAAAGTCCCCTCCCACCTGATGCCCCTCCTCATGCTCGTCGTCAACACCAGCCGAACCGCCTCCGGCCAGGCACCACTGACGCGCGTGTCCTTCCGCCAACAGTACGGGAACCTCCACCCCAGCAGTGATACCCCCGAAACACCCAACCCCGCCGTCCTGAGCCCACCGATCCCAACTCCCTCCCCTCACCCCACAAACGCACCAGCCCCGCAACCCATTTCTCCCCTCCACCACGAACCTTGCCCCAGCGACCAGTGCGACATCTGCCACGAACCCCTTCGACCATGGCACCACCCCAGACTGCCCTGCCATATCACCGGCAACACCTCCATGTACGACAAATGGATCACCCAGCCACCAGTACCCAACAGGGCAGGTAGCCTTCGATGCAAGATGCCCATCGCCCTGAGGAAGTTCAAGCACCAGATGATCATCAACCACGACCGCCTCGACCGCAACGAGCCCCCGCTCACGCGCACCGAATACCTGCAGCTTTTCCCAATCCACGGCCCACGCCCTCTCCCAGAGCCACCTCCCACCCAAAGCCGCGCACCCCTCAGGCACCACGCTACACCAAGTGACGCGCCCCCGAGTCATGCCCATACCATCGCCGCCGTCACCGCCCTTCCCGCCAACCACAATGAAGCCAATGTCAGCACACCCACATTGTCTCCCACAGCAACCCCCCCGATGGCAGCTGTCAGCCCCACCCTCAGCACGACGATTCTGGAGTGGGCCAAGCGCATCTACACCAACGTTATGGGAACGGCAACAACAACACCGCCAATTCCCACAACAGACGCCCCTGGGTGCTCTTGCCTCCTCATGGAAATCGGCTTCCCCGGCTACGTCTGTCCCGCGCATCCCACCAACGACGACCCCACAGCCCCACAGCGCCCTCCCAAAACAACGCCCTTGCCCACCCCTGACAGGGAAGCCTGCCCTCCGCGAGCCGAGGCGCGACGAGCCTCGACCCCAAAATGGGCAACCATGATCGCGTGCGCGATCGTCCTCATGGCCACCCTGCCCGCCGCCACCGCCGCCACGACGATGGAGTCCAACATCGGCAACGCAGGGGTGCCCGACACCCATTCATCAGTCGACACCATGAGCCTCACAGCACTGGCCACCACGCTCGGGCTCACAGCAGTCCTCGCAGCCATATTTTGGGCCAGAACACAACGCAAGAATCACAGCCCACACGCTCCTCAACCCTCAACCACCCGCGACGCCACCACAATCCACCACCACCACCATGACGCAACAACCCACCACCACCACCACCACCACGACCACCATCCCAACCACCACAACGAAGAAATCACCACCACCGCCAACCCCCCAGCGACCACAGCACGTGCATCACCACAAATCATCCAATCCTCCAACCCCCACTCATACTTCACAACAAGCAGTCGCCCCCACATTTCCACCTCCTCCACACCCGACAACACTTCCACCACATCTTCCAGCCCTTCCGGAAACGACGCGCTCCTACCCCAAGAAAATCCCGATGCCTCACACCGCCTCCCCGACCATATCCCGCGGGTGCTGCACACACGCCCCAATGGCCAGGAAAACACCCATCCCAATCCACCAGCCACCGCTCCAAACCCCCGCAACCACCGACGCACACCACCCAACTCACCACCAGCGCGCTCACTGCACAACGCCGCACGCACCAGCGATTGCCCATTCTGCGGGATCACCATCGACCGCCCATTCCACCGCTTCCTCCCCGACCGCTGCGCGGTATCCGGCGCGCGAAAAGATCTTGTGCTGCGCGGCTACTCCCCGTGCCGAATCCTGCAAGGAGACACGCGTCCAGAAAATGTGGCACTCGTGCGCGACGCCACCGCCCTCATGTACATCAACACCGTCAAAGTCACAAATGGGTTCCGGCCGCTGACTTTACGGCGTTTCAGGGCAAACGGCTCACAATGGACAGCTACAACGCACACTATGATCGCACCACCCACCGCCCCACCACGCACCACCGACCACAACTACGCGCGCGGAGTGCCCACCCACGTGGGCAGCCATTCAACCCCTGCACAAAACTCTCAACAAACGCCCAACGACTTGTTGAGAGTTGGGCCATACCAGCCCATTCCCACCGCATCACCCGCACCTCCCGATGTTCGTCACCGCCCTGCCCCTCAAGCAGTACAGGCACCCCGCCGCAGACCCCGATCGTCCCACATTCCAATGCACATCTGGCTAGCAACCACCATGATGTGCGTTTTCTCCCTCGCAAGCCCCACCACAGCACTGACATCCCCCAACGTCGTCAGCGACATCCCAGCATCTCCAACCCCCTTCTTCGTACTGCCAGCAACGTCGGTCGAGCCAGAGCCTCTCTACCCATTGCTGGGGGGGGGGAAATTATACGTCACCAAAAACAACAAACACAGACTGGGCAATCTGGACCACTAAACCTTTTTTTTCTCAAATGCTCAAGACGCCCTCAGCAGCAACCACCCAGCACGGCTGCCACCACGCCACAACCGCCCCAACCAACCCCGCAGACAGGTGGAATGACGGGTCACGACTCGCCACCACGCGGCAGGGGCTTGGCGCAGCCCCTCACACACAGACACTCACAGCCGTGGCCAAAACCACAACCCGGTCACCGACACCACGCGCCTTCAACAACGTCATCACAGTGGGGCTGGTCACAACCGCCACCATGTGGGCCAAAGGGTTCGGCACGGAAAGCGTAGTGTGGGCCAGCATGTACACCTTCGCCTCCGTCACGCCCTGCCTATGGGCACCCGGCGCATGGTGCCTGGAACACACCGCTGCCGTCATGATCGCCGCAACAGCAGGGGCGGCCGCTTTGACAACACAGGGAATGGCATCCTGGGCCGTGGGGGTGCTGGTGACCCAGTGGTTCGGATCGGCCACGGTACACTACGTGTCAGTCAGCATTCTGCTCCTGGAGGCGACATGGCGGGCAGTGCGGAGGTTCTCCCCGAGCCTCCCCCTGCTGTTATGACTCGTGGAGCGGTCCCTTAGCGCCCGGATGAGGTGGGCACTCATCCAGGCCTGGGGCCCAGTGCCCAAGTCCGCTGGAAGGCGCAACCGGCGGGCTCAGCAACAGGCTAAAGCAGTGCTGCAACTCCTTGCCCGCACCTGGGTACAGCGAGTGTGCGTACGGCTTGGCTGCGCGCTAGCCGTCTGGACTACCTTTACGACGGTCCAGACCAACAGCATAGGACACGTGCTCGTGGAGGTGGCGTGTCTGGTGGCGACAGAAGCATGGAGGAGCGTGCCCAACTGGTGCATTACGGCCGCAGCGACCGCCGGGGCGATACACGCGTGGACACAGTTCCGTCTGGCCAACACCAACGCCATCATGCGATTCATCATTCTCAATCCAAAGTGTGAGGACCCCCCCAGCCGCTTCAAACGCGCCAGCAAGCGGAATAAACGGCAAGGCCGAGGGGCGCCATCCTCCCACAATCTACGGCGCAGAGCCGGCCTTAGGAGGGCAAAAAGCCGACGCCACGCCCGCAGGGGCCGCAAGCGACGCAAAAAGCCGCGGCAGCACCACCAGGCGCAGGCATTCTCCACGCAGGCCGGCGAGGTGGACAGCGCCATGCCTCTCGGCCGAGAAGACGACGTCGAGGCACTACACGCCCGTGACGAGGAGCTGGACGTCATCATGGGGCCTCAAGCAGGCTTCCACGGCGAGGGCGCCTGGACCGACGAAGAATGGCAGGACCTACGCAGCCTCTTGCGTCGCGAGAAAAGCTTCATGGCCACCACCGCCACCGACCTGCCTGGATACACGGGACAGATCGGCAAATTTGACATCCCCTTCAAAGACGAGTCCGCCTCACACTACCAGAAGCCCCGACGATTCTCTCCAGCCGAGCGAAAACTGATCGATGAACACTTCAACAAGCTCCTGGCTGACGGCATCATCGAAAAAGCCCCAAAATACTGCGAAAACACCTGCAACGTCGTCGTGGCCATGAAGAAGGCCCTGGATGGCTCCTGGTCGGACAAGCGCGTGGCGCTAGACCTGCGAGGGATCAATGAATTATCACTCAGAGATCGCACGCCTCCACGGCTGCCCGAAGACCTGTTTCACGACATCGGTCGAGACCAGTACATGACCAAGCTGGACCTGCGCAGCGGATTTCACCAGATCGTCCTGACCGACGACGCGTCACTCAAGACATGCTTTTGGTGGGCGCGAGACGGCGCCGCTCCCGAACAGTACGTCTACAAGCGCATGCCCTTCGGCAGCGCTAACAGCACCGCCATGTTTGGACGGGTGATCGAGCACGAACTGCGCGGACTCAGCTGCGCCAAGGTGTACTGCGACGACATCCTAGTGACCTCGCCCACCGCCCGCCAGCACCTGGCCGACCTCGAGGCAGTCATGCAGCGCCTAAGCAAAGTGGGACTGCGCGGTCACCCAGGCAAGTCGGTTTTCGCCGCCGGCGGGTGTGAGTTTTTGGGTTTCCTGCTGCGACCCGGCAGGCTGTCGCCTCACCAGGCGAAAGTGGCCGCCCTGCGCGAACTACCCACACCCAAAGACGTCCGAGGCGTCCGGGCCATATTGGGCTTCATGAATTTCTACCGAATCATGGCTGCGCGTATCGGCAAAGAAGACTACTCGTCACTGGCATGGCCACTGAACTGCCTACTGAGAAAAGGCAACGAGAACGTCAAGGATCTTTGGGGCAAGGAGCACGACGACGCGCTGGCCCGGCTCAAGGAGCGGCTCACCGAGCCTGGCGTGGTCATACATGCCTACGACCCAAGCCGGCCACTGTACCTTATGACCGACTGGTCCGGGGTTGGCATCTCTGCCATATTGGGGCAGAAGGACGACGAGGATCGCGACGTCATCATCGCAGCCACCAGCCGCTCCCTCTCCCGGTCGGAAGTGCGCTACAGCCGCTTCTATGGGGAAGCCCTCGCGGCCGTGTACGGCGTGAGATCTTTCCGACACTACCTCCACGGCGTCAAGTTCACCTTGATCACCGACCACAAGCCGCTAACATGGCTGCGCTCCTCGCAATCCCTGACCGGCATGCACCTGCGATGGCAGGTTTCCCTGCAGGAGTTCGAGTACGACATCGTGCACAGGGCCGGGAGCAGCCACACCAACGCTGACGTACTGTCTCGATACCCGAGAAAGTCGTCCGCGGACCCCACCGGCGCCAGTCTGGACCCCACTGAGGAGGAAGCCGCACTACCGACAGCAGGTGCTTTCGCCTGCCTCTGCGCGCGACACCCGCGCGTCCTAGAGGAGAGCACGCAGGACGTCGCCCCCATAGCATCGTGGCAATACGAGAGCCATGTGGGCGGGCTGCCAGACGACCCCTGCACAGGCCATGACCTGGTCAGCCACCACCTGGGGGAGCATTGGGCCATGCACATTGACGCCGAGGACCACGACGCCCGCGACGACAACGCGACGACGCTCTGGGAAGAGGCGTGCGGTTGGGTGGAGGCATACCTAAGCAACAGAAGGCACACCCCCATTACTCGGGTGCTGTGCGGCGAATGTGCGGATGGGCACGCGACCAGCCTAAACACACGCCCCCTGCCCCAGCGGACCGTGTCCACCCTGCACGACAAAGGAGCCGTGGTCATCGAGCTCTGCGCAGGCCTGTGTTCGGGTCTGGAGGCCTGGCTCATCGCAGGAGGCAAAGTCACCAAATACGTTTACTGCGACAATAACGTGAAAAGTCGGCAGGTCGCCAAACATCGGTTGGTGCAGCTGCACAACCGATTCCCGCAGCAACTCCCTCTGGAAGCCCTCCACGACGCCTTCACCTCCGTGCCCCAAGATCTCAGACGAATTTCACGAAACGACCTCCTCTCCCTCACCAGCGAGGGTCCGTACATCTTCGCCGTAGTGGGCACCGAATGCCAGGACCTCTCTGCGGCTGGTTCCCTGCAAGGGTTGAAAGGGCGGCACTCGTCAGTGCTGTACGACGTGGTGCGCGTGCTGGCAGGGGCAGCTGCAACTCCTGGCGGGACACGACAAGTTCGCGTACATGATCGAGTGCGTGGCGGCGCAGCACAACTTCAACAGCCGCGAGGTCCGCGACGTCATGCATCCCCTCATGTGCTCCATGATTGGCATGCCCATCACTATCGACGCAGCACGCATGGGGGCGCGTGCACACCGCTTGCGGAATTATTGGACGAACATGGCCGGGTACGTGGACGCGCAATCCGTGCTGGACACCGTGGAGCGGGACCCATGCCGCCTCGTAAGGGACATCCTGGACCCCGGCCGCACCGAGCAAGACGCCGCAGACGACACCGCTTCCGGCCACTACCCCTGCAACGCGCGCGGAGAGCCCATGAGGGCGTGGCCCACCATGATGTCCTTCCCAGACTCCTACCAGTTCAGGGAGGGCAGAAAGGGCACCGTCTGGGACCACGCCACACAGCAGTGGGGGCCGCCCACGCCCGAAGAAAAGGAGCGCGCCATGGGGTTCCAGACCGGAGCCACACAGGCGCCCGGCGTCTCAGCGCGCGAGCGAGGTGAGATGCTGGGCAGAGCCTTCGACGTCCGATGCGTATCCCGCCTTCTGGCCGTGTGCTACCTTCTCAACCGAGCGGAGGCTCCTCGGGTGCAAGTCGAGTCCAGACACTCCATCGCCGAGTACGCCACGCCCAAGGTTTCCTCCCTTCACTGCGATGGGGAGGAGAGGCCACCTGAAGAACCCCCGGAAGCCGGCGTGACCCAATGGGCAGCAGCGCTCAGCACCATCAAGAGAATAGCACGATTGGAGGCATCCGAGCTGCGGCAGCTGTACGGGCCTGGCGCCACAGCCTCGCTTGTGCAAGCGGCACACCAGTCCCCACCAGAATGCTGCGGCCAACGACCCCACGACAAGACCGGGCTAGGCGCCACCCCAGGCGATGGCACCACCACGGCGCACGACCCAACAAACTCCCTCAGCACCCCCATACAGTTCGTACCCGCCAGAAGCCCCGTGCCCTCACTCCACACCGACTCTCAGCACCAATCCCGCTCTCCGCGACCCAGCCTCCCCAGCGAAAAGGTGGCCCGAACCCTCAGCGCGGCAGCAGAGGCCCGCGAACCGACAGAACCCTACGACGACGAAGCAATGCTGCGGTGGCTGAAAGGCGAACGCCCCGACAACCCCGACATCCTCGCAGCTGCCAGCAAACGGGCACAGCACTACGCGCTCGAAGGAGAATCCCTGATCCGCATCCTGCCCAACGGGGCAAGGCGACCTGTGTCACCAGTGGACCAGCGAGACCGCATTGTGAAGCAAATGCATGAACGGTGTGGGCACTTCGGGCGCCGCCGCACCGCAGCCATGGTGAGAGACGCATTCTACTGGCCCAAGCTGTACGACACCTGCTCCGACGTCGTCAGCAAGTGCGACGCTTGCGCCCGTTACCGCACCACCTTCGACAAGCACGCCCCTCACCTAAACCCCCTGGAAGTCAAGGGCATGTACTACCGGTTCTCCACCGATCTGGCCAAAATGCCCCGCAAGGCCAAGAACAACTATCAGTACGTCATGGTGGTCGTGGAGCACTTCACCAAGTACGTCTGCCTCATCCCACTGCACACCAAGGAACCAGTGGAGACCGCTCAGGCATTTGCCCTCCACGTCATAGCCAGGTTCGGGTGCCCGGCAGAAGTGGTGACCGACAACGGCGGCGAGTGGGAAAAGGAATTTGCCCAGCTGCTCAAGGATAATCTGATTGACCACCGCACTACTTCGCAATCCCATCCCCAGAGCAACGGCCTCAGCGAGCGCATCGTCCAGATGACCAAAGCCGCCCTCACCAAGGCGTGCAAGCAGGCTGGATCCATCGACCGGTGGGATTCGTTCCTTCCTTGGATTATGCTGGGATATAACGCCACGCCGCAGGAGTCCACACGCCTCGCACCATATGAGCTCGTATACGCCCAGCGCCCAACGCTACCCCCGGCCATCAAGGAGCGCCTCAGCCAACCTCTGGAGTCCTGCATGGACGCGGACGCCATGGCGGCCAGCTACCTCGAACGCGCCGAGTATGTCAAAAGGGCCACCATCATGGCCGGCAGCAACATCGCCATAGCCCAGCACCGCCAGACCGAGCGATACGCGCAAGTGCGCTCAGGAAAGTACCTGCCCAAGCAATTCAACTTCCGCGTGGGCGACTTCGTGTTCCTGAAGCGCAGTGTAAGTCACGGCCTGCAGCTCCACACGCGCGACCCTATACTTCAAATCAAAGAGCTGCCTGACGACGGCACTGCCGTGCTACAAGGCCGATGCGGCAGCACATGCAACGCGCACTGCTCGCAAATAGCCATCTGCCATTTGCCCGACGTCGACCCCACCATCACCTACAATCTGGACGACAACGAGGACGCGCGCTGCCAAGTGTGCAAAAAGGCTGATCGCCCCGCCAGCATCCTTCTCTGCGACGACTGCAATCAAGGCTATCACCTGGGGTGCCTGCAGCCCAAACTGACTCGAGTCCCCAACGAAGAGTTCTGGTACTGCCCCCGCTGCCTAGGCCTGCTGCCGGACGACGACCTCTCCCCACAGTACCTCACTGCCTACGAAAACATGGGCAAACAGCTAGACGACGGAAAGCGCGCATTGAAGGTTATCGACGGTAAGCCTTACGAGGGCACCATACGGTGGCTGGGAGCCGCGGAACGCCCCTACGCGCTTAAATGCGAATACGATGACGGGGACTCCGAAACCTTCACGCTGGCAGAACTGCAGCAGTATCTGCTGCCTGACAACGCAACGGCCCCGCAGAAGCAGGCAGTGGCCCAGCCCCAGCTCGCCGCAGAGCACGCCCTACACACCGCATTGGCAACCATCCCAAAAATCACACCCAGCTCAACCATCCTGCCCACGCCCTTTGACAGCCTTCCCAGCACCTGGGACCTCGGCGACAGAACACACTATTCGATGAAAATGATATTCTCATGTGAAAATGATATTGCCTTATTTACCTCATGATAGGCTTAAAAAGCCGCATTTTAACAGTCAAGAACATGCAAGTGCAGGTTGTGCATTAGATTTAATGGTTTTTATGGTACAAAATTGAGGTCAAATGCACTTTTTCGAAATCTAGGAGGAGTGAAAACACACAGAACTTTTGACTCAGAATCTATATACACGTTATACACATATTATTTACATGTTTTTTTTCCGTCTTGCTTTACGCGTCCACTTCAGGTGCTACCGCTACCGCTACGCAATTATCAAAAGCTTCGTCTTCATCGGAATCATCCGATTCATTCAAGTCACCTAGGTCCTTGCGCGTGCGTTTGGATTGTTGTGCAAGCAAAGCGACGACTATCTGCGCGTATTGCTCGTTCGGTATACTCCGTTCGGGGTCATTCGCATCCACATTCCATGCCAGCACTATTTCATTCTTATCGAAAGTCTCGGTAGACGGTCGGTGCCCCGGTGGCGCTGCGAAAGCTCCTGGGTGACTCGCAAGCTGCTTGCCGAGGTGCTTCTTCTTGGTGTCGGTGTGCTTTTGGGTTGGAAATAGCGATATAGCAGCTGTTGAGTTGACGGATAGCGCGCCTCCACCTTCACCAAGTACAACGGATCCGACCATTCGCTTCGCTTCAGTTGTACGCGGAACGCGAACTTGTCGTTTTCAGATTCCACCGCGAGAGCCACTGCAAAGCTGCCAACTGTCATCTGGCCGTAGGTGACCTCCCACTGGGCGTTGTCCACGTACTGCTCTGCTCGCTTTTGGGCTCGACCTTGGTGTTTCCGTTTACCGTTGTACACTTCTATCGGCGCTCGATCAATTCGGCGTTGGATGCGCACCGGTATAGCGGGGACGGCGGCAGCCTCGGCAGCTTCTATCGCCAACGCGGGCGCCTCTATCAGTCGAACCAAGGTGGTATTGCGCTCGATGGCGATTTTCTCGGGATGCTGGAAGGGTATCGCGGGCGCTTGACATTCTCCACCAGCAGTTAGGTGGCGCTGTTTCTCGATGACATCCTCGCGCCAAAACTTTTCGTGCACCTCCGTGAGCTTTGTGCCCAAAATGTCCTTCAACGCCTGTAAGGTATGCTCAAGCTTTTCGATGCCTTCTTCGGTAAAAGGAATCGGCTTGATGTATCCAGGCCCCGCGACAGGGGGTGTAGAAACAAGCTTTGGCAATGGAGTCTCGGGTAACCATTTGGGTGAAATGGAATACTGTTTGTACTGCATGCCCACTTCGCCGTGCTCGTTCTTCTTGAACTTGAAAGCCTGCTGTGCCAAAATATTGTGGCAATCGAAGACGTGACCATCAAACCAAGAGCTGAAGTCGAAGATCTTCTCGGTGTGCTCGCACGTTACACCATCCGTAAAGCATTCTTGTGCGACCTCTATCATCTCGTCGAGCGTCCAAGCTTGCTTGCGTCGTAGACGCACGGAGAAGCGTGAAAACATCTGGTCAATGTTCTCGTGCGTATGTCCCACCAACAGAAAGTTGAGTTTCACCTTGCGAAAGACGTCCGTGTGCACCAGCCAAGCTGCGTATGCCAGCATCAACTTGCTCTTGTTGGTGCTCACATTGTCAAGCTGTACATACAATCCTTCCGGCATCGGGTATGAATTTTCCCCGTCCCCGTTGCGTCGATGCTCTTGAATGCGGAGGATATCCCGGTGCAAAACGTTGACAAGGAAGTTCGCATCGTCCTTGAAGTTGGCGTAGTTGAAATCCATAAAGCGGCCCACGTTCTCGATCATGCTCCCCATGTTGTGCACGTCAAGGAAGTCCTTAGAGTCCAGATGTTTAGGGATACGTCGAAAGTGTGGCAGTCGGGTGGTCCACTGCGTCATGCCATCGATGATCACCGAGGCATACTTATGCCAAGTTTTGTTCATGGTAATGCTCTTGGTTATATTCGCTTTACGACCATGTTTGTAGAACTTCTGGCGCTCCGCTCGTGCGATTGCATGATGTTTGTTGAGAGGCCCGTTGTATTGCGCTGTGCAAGATACACAAATTTGGGTCAGTGAACAAATTACATAAGCATATAAACACATCACAAAGCTATTCGTGAATATTCACCTTTTTGAGATTTGGTTAAGCCTTCCTTCAATAACTTGAAGGACGCGCAAACATCGCACTGAGAAAATCGGTTCGTCGATGGAATCTTGAGCCACTTCCTGCAATCTTCAATCGTCAAATATTTTGTAGAAGTAACTGAGAGAGCATTTTTTCCTCTCCTCATTCTCTTGCAAGCCCTCGTTGTACTCGTCCCACAGCTCTTCGATGGTCAATCCATCCGAAAGATGAATCGGTTCTGTCAGGTTGGTGTTGTCCGTATTCGTCGGCGTATTTCTTGAGCCAGGCGACGACCGACTCGCGTTTCAGAGAAATCTTGCGGTTGTCCTCCTCGTACGTCAATCCATGAACAAACGTGTGTCGGCCCTCGAGCACGCGTGTCCGACAGTCGTGAAGATACCCGTAGCTGATGCCGTAAGCCATATAGTAGAACTTAAAGCACACCTGTTACAAAAAAAAACCGTCACTCAAAAAATTAATAACACATTATCTAGAAAATGCATAAGGGTTTTGGTAGGTCATGCCAATTTAAGACGCTTGGGAGACACCCCCAACACTGCACGTCTGCAGGCGGGACGGCCGTCGCATGCTCGTCAGCACTCTCCAAACCACGCCTTCATTAGCTAATGAACGGTTCCCGTAGCCAAAGTGTCTAATTGTGAGTCGCGCTTTGGCCAGAGTCCGTTCATTAGCTAATGAACGGTTCCCCGGTAGCCAAAGTGTCTAATTGTGAGTCGCGCTTTGGCCAGAGTCCGTTCATTAGCTAATGAACGGTTCCCGCAGCCAAAGTGTCTAATTGTGAGTCGCGCTTTGGCCAGAGGCCGTTCATTAGCTAATGAACGGTTCCCGCAGCCAAAGTGTCTAATTGTGAGTCGCGCTTTGGCCAGAGGCCGTTCATTAGCCAATGAACGGTTCCCGCAGCCAAAGTGTCTAATTGTGAGTCGCGCTTTGGCCAGAGGCCGTTCATTAGCTAATGAACGGTTCCCGCAGCCAAAGTGTCTAATTGTGAGTCGCGCTTTGGCCAGAGACCGTTCATTAGCTAATGAACGGTTCCCGTAGCCAAAGTGTCTAATTGTGAGTCGCGCTTTGGCCAGAGTCCGTTCATTAGCTAATGAACGGTTCCCGTAGCCAAAGTGTCTAATTGTGAGTCGCGCTTTGGCCAGAGTCCGTTCATTAGCTAATGAACGGTTCCCGCAGCCAAAGTGTCTAATTGTGAGTCGCGCTTTGGCCTGAGACCGTTCATTAGCTAATGAACGGTTCCCGCAGCCAAAGTGTCTAATTGTGAGTCGCGCTTTGGCCAGAGGCCGTTCATTAGCTAATGAACGGTTCCCGCAGCCAAAGTGTCTAATTGTGCGTCGCGCTTTGGCCAGAGGCCGTTCATTAGCTAATGAACGGTTCCCGCAGCCAAAGTGTCTAATTGTGAGTCGCGCTTTGGCCAGAGGCCGTTCATTAGCTAATGAACGAGTTCAAAAAAAAACATACCTGCTTCTTGCCCAAAAAGTATTTGAAGTCGAACTTGTCCTCTGATCGAAAGCTGTTTTTTAGCAAGTCTTTGATGAAGTATTCCTTTCTATCTTTTTGCGACATACTGAAAATATTTTCGCGAAAAGACTGAATATCTGCGGATGAGAAAGATAGACAGCAGTGCGACTTGCAATTGCACTTAATTGTTTCTGCCATTGATATACTGTCAGCCCGCAAACGTCGCTGCTTAATACTAATTACGCCCGTATATTGTTTCTTGCGTATGTCGGATTCGTACGGTTTGCGCACGACAATCTGCTTGTTTACTTCACCATTTAAACAAACAAGAGGGTCTTCATTCCTCAAGTCCAAACTTGTCTCTGAAAATTCTGTATCAAGTCTGCTTTTATCTCTTGTAAGTCAATTTCGCGCAAAGCGCGTGACCCGGAAACGCGTGAAGAATTAGAGCTAACTTCCGATCTACACGTCAAAGGCGCGTTCCAAAGAACCAATTGCGTATTCGCGCTTGGGGTTGTGCTTGGAATTGGCTCATGATTGAAAAAGTCAGCCCCTATTTCCATAGAATCTTCAATAACTATTCCCGGGCACGGTTTGCAGATAATCTCGCAACCTTCATCGAAAGGAATAGAAAACATATTTTCGTCCAAATTAGCCGTCATTAGCTTATGAAGCCGTTTTTTACGTTCTAAAAATGATATAGACTTGCGAGTCAACCAAGAATTTCTATCTTACTGAATCGATCGATCCTCGATTTCAGCGCAAATGACACCAGGATATCTTAAAATCATATCCTTGATCTGAACAGACCGAATCAAAAAGCGACA
>LGRX02025705.1:0-27254 GCA_001247695.2 Cymbomonas tetramitiformis | reverse complement strand
GGATGGGTTTAATATAACAAGAATTATTTACACCAGCATTCAGTTCAACACCACTTGCGTTTAAAATGATTGTATTATCAATAACCGTAGCACTTTGTGCAGAGTTCTGTCCGGCCAACGCACCAATATTAATAGAATTTTCGCCAGCCAAATATTCCCCACTATATTTACCAATATTGACGGAATTCTCCGAAGCAAAGTTTTGACCTGCGTCGTCCCCAACGTTTACAACGTAAGCCTTACATTGATTATTACCGGCTCCGCTACCTATACATATTGAATCGTTTAAACAATTGAAAGCCCCACTATTCCTGCCTATCAAAACCGAACGTTCTGCGTATCCTTTGGAGGTTTTCTTTGAACGTTGATGTCATGCTCCACTATCAATCGGAAATCAAATTTGGAACCGCAATGAGCGATGAATGTGTGGCCAGCATGTTTGTCTAGACAGGCTCATTCAAGAAACTCTCCGATGGTTTTATGAATCACATGTGTACCATCATGGTACTGACTTTCACAATGATTTACAACCAACCTACCGTCGTCGTTTCGAGTTTCAAAATCAAACCATACAATTGATTCAGGTGATAATACGGGTTTTGGTTTGACTTGTGTCATATAGCATTTGTGTTCATACAATTCGCACACAGTCTTGCAACTGGGACATGCTCTGTATCCACACACGTGTTTCTCCGTGGGATTAAACTTAACCGAACACTTTCCACACTTGTGAAGCTGATTGCACGTCACCAATTCTCTGTGCAGATTGTAGCAATCCTCGTTCATAAACTTTCGATTGCAAACATCACAATGATGCCATTGCTTGTTTCCTTTTGACAACCGTACTTCCTTGCTCGCAAAGATGCATTTCTGAGATTTGCATTGGGTGCAAGATGGACGATAGGTTTTCCCTCTGAAGCAGTCAATACGTGTGATGGGCTCGTAATGATTGTCATTCAATAATATGTGGAAGCTGTCACTATAACTTGAAAACTCGTCGCGTTCGTTGAAGTATGGGGGATAGTACATAATTGGTTCACCTCCAAGTCGTTCGGTGATGCCCCACACAAATATATTTCTGCTTTAATACTTCTCTAAGCATGGAAAGTCTTCTATGTTGATTCCTTCATCAACATCCTTTTTCGGAAACAATTTCAGACGCAGTCGATGTGAGGCTAATGTTATGTTGCCCTTATGACCGCTGGCGTCTCGTTTCAGTTGTTTCCACTTATTCTCATATTGATTTTTGCATACAACATTGTCGCTTAGCATTATATCTAATTTTCTTTTTCTATCAAGCAGTTCCAAAGATTTTATACCACAGTTGTTGCGGGATTCAATCTTAATGACGCATTGCTTAAGTCGCAATTCTGCCGTATTTTTTGGTGCGGCTAAGCATCGAGACCCCTTGCCTTCTGGCGGTTTGGATGAGTAGTATTCTACCTCTACATCTTTAGCAACCTCAACCGACTTTTTGCTGCTATCTCCACCCTTCGGACTTTGCAGCATCTCTTCAAACTTCATCATCACATCTTGACGGTCGGAACCTTTCACCCATTTGGATGTAGTCCCATCCTCGAAGACCGCTCTCATTGATACTCGCTCAACTCCTTTGTCTTCTCCGGTAACCAATAGTTCAGACTGCTACCATCAGGTGCTGCTCTTTGTAAAAACGTTGTGAATGGTACCTTCAACTTCTCAACGTCTGTGCTAAACTTCTTTATATGTCTCTTGGAATCTCCAATGCTGTACTTTTGAATCTCATCAAGTCTACTTTGTTGTTTGGCAGGTTTCTTCTCTATCTTGGTCCATTGTCGCCTGGTGACTTTCTCAACCTTCTCTTTCGATTTCCGATAGTTCTTCTTGTAATCACGTATAGCTTTGGCTCTATCATCACCGGTTAGGTTTCTACTTTGTAGATTTTCCCAATCGTCGGCTGTAAGCTTATGGCGAGCCTCCGGATTTTGTTTTCTTGATTTGGGGGGGCATCTTCCTATACTATACAATTATATTTTTGTGACGTCGCTGCGTTTATCGGAAACAATCTTCGATTGTTTCTTTTGCTTTCTCATATCGGAAACAACGGCAACATTCTTTGAATGTTGCTTATCTTCGATTGTTTCTTTTGCTTTTTCAACTTTTCCCGTTTCTCAATATCATCTATGGAGTCACGAAATGTGTTTACACCGGTGAATTCTGCAGTAGTAGGCCTTTGAAACACAGAGTCGCCCGTTATTGTACCAGTGCTCGTTTTGTCCAAAGGTGCTACCATAATAGGAGCTATCATACGAGGTGCTTTAGTAGGTAGAGCTGGGTCCTTAATGGGCTGTTGGTAGACTGGCTGTCCGGTTGGAGTGCCATGGTCTAAAACTGTTCTATTTGTGGATTTCTTTTTTACTACGGGTCGACCACGTAAGCTTTTGAGATTTTTTCCTTGTGACATCTTACCAGGTCTCTTTTTTACTCCATGTTCTTGTCTATACTCAGCGGCACACGCTTTTAATTTTGCTATCCAGGTTTCTCTGGTCATGTATACATCAGGAATCAAAAAAGGTGGCACATTAGGTCATATTATAGACTATATATATAATAACCAGAATATAACCTAATATGCCACCTTTCTGGTTTCATCGAGAAATCGTAAGTCAAATTCAGAAATATTATTTTCTTAGGGTATCTTATAGTGACTTAATGCCACTTAAAGGGGAAAAAATTACCGATAGTGCAACGTTAGAGCGTCTCGCCAAAATGAGAGAAAGCTTTAGAGACACGTCGAGCAAAGGCAAAAGTCAAATCAGATTTGAAGATGGCCGAACAACTTAAGGAAAATGAGAAAGTTGTTGCAGCTCAGGAAACTATAAAGAAAGCTTCAACAAAACCTCCTGCTGAACCGGAACCGGAACCAGCATCAGAGCCAGAAGAAGTCGAACACGTGGTTGTTAAGAAACCAAAAACACCTAAGAAGAAACCAAAAAAACAGGTAGTCATCGTTGAATCGGACAGCTCTGAATCTGAAGAAGAACCTCAGGTAATTGTTAGGAAGAGTACCAGGCGTAAGCAAAGCCGAGTTGCATCTCAATCACCACCTCGAAAAAGAGACGCCGAGATGGAACCGGGATATGAGAAAGCTTACTCAAGTCTATTTCTATCATTATAGTATATGCAGTTCCAACGACTGAAAGATAAACCATATGATATTCAAGTGCCAAAGAGTTCAGCGTTTCCAATTGACACACCCGATGATTTTATTCAATTGCACGGGGTCATATTAGCGTGTGCGAAACGTGGTACGGGAAAATCGTGTAGTCTTACACACCTACTTCGATTGATGCAGCAAAACCGTGCTCTAGACAGATTGATTCTTGCGAGTCCGACTTATCATAACAATATGCATTATTACAAAGACTTACCGCTTGATGAAGGTGATGTATTAGAGCCTACCGTCGATGTCCCGCAACAGATTGAAGGTATCCTTGATACCGAAGCTCAAGAGTATGATGAATATCAAGAGAAGCTAGAACGTTATAAGAAGGTAATGAAAATGTTAAACAATAATAACATAAGTGTGTATGAGATTCCGGGTGAATTGCTATTGGAATTTGGTGATGAGAATGGAAACATTCTCCCTCCCTGTGCCCGGAGGCACAGCGTGAGCCAATATGTCTATGCGTCCGTATGTGTGTCATCGGGGGTAATCTGGGATTGGCACGATGACAGTGAAATTGGGCTTGAAATCATGATGAGAATGAATACCAGATGTCCGGGGTATGACAGTATGACACTATGACACTATGACAGTATGACAGTATGACACTATAGTAGTATGACAGTACTGTGGGGGGTGTCATCGTGGAACTCAGTCAGACCCTCGAAGAATGGTCGGATTCGCATCGGGGTTGAAAAGACAATGAAATCGAATATCAGATATCAAGGTTATGACAGTATGACAGTATGACGCTATGACAGTATGACAGTATGACAGTACAGTAGTATGACAGTACTGTGGGGCAGTCATCGTGTCAGCCTGTCGGCATAACATCTGAATCGAGAATGACGAATCGAAATTAGAAATGAGATCGGATCGGGAACTGAACGTTGAGCCGAAGTGCGACATCGGCTCTCGAGTGGTTGACCCTGCAACCTGAGTGACGAGTGAATAAGTAGAGCACTTGAGAAGTGTTTAGCCTTCAGAACTCGGAACCGAATTATCGTTTGTACCTCAATCTGGCCCTGATCCAGTATATTATAAAAATCCGAATTGTGTACCTTTGCACGTTCAATCAAAAACATATCTCCGAGCATTTGTCGTCGTGCCCCTGGCACATTTGGTATCAGCGTGCTGCGATTTCGCCTCTGCGCAACTCGCCCACGGGCCTTTTGAAACTTCCGTTGTGATACAGGGGGAGAGCTGCACTTCCGGCTATCTGGGCGCAATTTTAGCCTCCGTAAGTACATTTTTTTTCGTATACAACGGCCGTATCCTTTGGAAAACATCTCCAAAACTTCATATTTTCGTCCCTTAACACTGGGGGCTCAACCAGGCTCAGAAAAGTCAACATTCGTTTTCCGATCTTAAACTCCAAGTCTGCCCCAGGCTACAAACAACCGTCAGGGAGCACCCTAAAGGGTTTCCCCGGTTTATAGTAGCCAGGAAAACCTCATAGCCCACTTTCTAGAGCCTTAAAAAGGCGAAAAACAGCCAAAAACAGCCCAAAATAGCCGTTTTAGCCCGTTTTCAGCCTACCCCAAAACCTTCCACAGTAGCCCCCACCACCAAAAACTCCTTCCCCAGACCCCATAGGACACCCTAGAACCCCTCAATACCGCCCTCACGGCCACCAGCAGTTGGGAAAGCCCCTCAAAACAGCGCTTTTAGTGGCTTCTGGACAGTTCCTGGACAGTTTCTGGACACCTCTGGTTTACCCTCTGGCCGGAATATTTTGGGAGTGTACGAAGTCCGGTTACCTTCTGGGACCTTGCTGAGCTTTCTGGTTGCAGTTTCTTGACCCCTGCCTGCATACATAGGCACTTGAAATCTGTGTCGCGGAGCCCTGGCGAAATTTTGAGTTCGCCGGTGCATGGCAGTACCCCCTTCGCCAGAAGAATACAGAAGAGCGTGGTGGAAACAAGGTCCCATCAAGTGGGTATTCCCCCCTGACCCTACCTACCCACCAGCAGGCGCCTTCTGGCAGAGCGGTCCTTGGAGCGGTCCTCCTTCCCCCTCCTCCTCTTCAGACGACGAGGTGGAAGACAACTGAGCGCCTGGACAGCATACACCCTGGCTATCCCACCAGCGCGCCACTACCGTGAGTGGTACGACCAGGGGTTCACGGTTTTCGTCTTCAACTACCCGGACCCTTACCACCCAGCAATACCGGTGCTTCCTGGTGAAACCTTGGCCGACGCTCCACCGTCTCCAGAAGTCACCCCTACACCTTCACCTCCTCCTTCCCCCCCTCACGAAAGCGACACTGAATAAATAAAGGCGAGCACTTCCTACCTTCTGCTCACCTGTGGCTTTTGCCACACCCAGCGTGCGATCTGATCAGCTCAGCAGCCAGTATGTCGCAACATATATCAGAGTCCTTTCCCAGCATGGGGGTCAGTGCAGAGCCGTCACGCCCCCCATTGTTCTCGCCCCTCACCTTCCCATCACCCGCCGCTTACGCTTCCGCTCACCCCATTCCACATCCAGGCACCACCATGCCCTACACAGCGGTGCCCCGCCCTTATACTATGCCGGATGGCACCCCCGCACAGGCTGTATGGAACGGCGTCAATTGGGTATTGCCCCAATCAGCGCCCCTCGCTGGGGGAGTATCACCAGTGCCGTTCACACTGGGAACCCATCACCCCGTGGGCGCATATCCCACACCGTTCCAACAACAGTTACAGCAGCAGCAGCAGTGGCTCGCGTACCAGCAGCAGCAACAGCAGTGGCTTCAACAGCAGCCACTGGAACCGATGCAGCAGCAGTTACAGCAGCAGCAGTTACAGCAGCAGCAGCTACAGCAGCAACAGCAGCAGCAGCAGTAGCAGCAGCAACAGCAACCGCAGCCGCCACAACTGCCGCAACATCGACCACAGCAGCCCCATCAGCTGGCACCAGCCACCTCCGCGCTTCATGACTCAGGCGCGGATCCCTCATCGCTGCAGCACTTCATCAGCATCGGCGCCGCGGCCCTGCCGGACCCTCTGCAGGTACCCCTTGACAGCGGGGTTCATCAGAACGTCTTGGGCGGTACCCAGCTCTTGGTGCGTCACCTTCCCGCGGTGGCGACAACCTCAGAGACTCGCCGGCGTCGGCGCTCCCGAAGGGCATCTTCGGGCCCTGCGACACATGGCAAGCATCTCCCAGGTCCAAGCCACGCACCTGATCACTCTGACCCCGACTCCGGCACGGACATCAGCCGCACCAGCACGGGGACCAGAGGCAGCCGAAGCACGCAGGCACGGGCTGAGCGCAGGCGGAGGGCCGCCCACAGGTCCGGCTCTGACTCGGACGCGAGCAGCCGAAGTGAACACATTCGCAGAGAAGTCCTAGCGGCAGTACAGGCCCTGGACATCTCCGCGGTGCTCTCGAGAGGACTCGCGCTGCCCGGTGCGACGACATCGGCAGGAGCCTCCCCACCAGGCGACCCTCAGGGCAGCGCACAGGGCCTGACGGCGGACCATCTACACGAGGCAGACGCCGTCGCCAGCGTAACCCCTCCAGTGCCTCAGACCGCCGCTGAGACCGCTCCCGCCGAACCTCTCACTCAGGGCCGGCCAAATCCCCATAACATGATGGTGGCCCGCCGGCGGCAGTCGATGGAGACGGTGGTGCACGGCGGTGGCAATCCCGACTCAGAGCCCAGAGACTCCAGTTCAAGCGACTCGCCGCCAGGCCCCCCTAGTGATCCACCTCAGGATCCCCCTGACGATCCCGCACCAGAGCCCTCCTACCCTCAGTACCCAGAGGTCAGAGCCCTCTTCGTCACCCACGATGGTGGGTCATTGTGGGTGCACCACTCAGCTGGGGTGCGAGGCGCGGCAACCGTCTCCCTACCATGGGACGAACGCCGCCGGGCTGGGGTGCAGGGCGACGCCATCTTGCTCAGGATCATGCACCTGCTGGGAGCGCCGCTGACTGCATATGCGCGCATGGGGGGCCGGCTACACCATGCACCCCTACCCCTTACCAACCCTCGCGTGGAGACCTGGGTCCTCATGGTCGACCGCGAGGTCATGGATATGGCAATGGGGGACCCAGCCGCGGCCAATGTGAGGTCTACCAGCATGGGGCAGCCAGTATGGGAGTGGATCCCTGCTACTGCGCGGGAGTCGGAGATGCAGAACTTCGATCAGGACGGGCTCGCCGCGTGGTCGGAGGTCAGCAACTCCGATTGGTACCGGAGCATGAGCGTGGTGGCCGCACAACCATCCACACCCCTGCCCTTTCATACACCTCTCCCACTCCCCGCACCACCATCAGCCCCTACATTACCGCCCACTCCGACCGCAGTCCCCACAAATCCCGCGCCTGCGCCTCCGCCCGCGCATGCCCCGGGACCACCACCTCCTGCCCGTTTCCCCCATTCCGCCGCCGCAAACCCCGTTCACTCTGCCGCTGCCGCGAACCCCGTTCACTCTGCCGCCGCTGCGAACCCCGTGCTCTCTCCCAGCGCCACCCCCTTTGTTCCAGGCATCGTCCGTCTGCCGCAGGGCACTAACCTGCGAGCATCTCCAGACGAGGTCCGCCTGGAGCACAAGACCAAAGAGATGGTGCTAAAGCTGGTCAAGAGCGTCACCAGGTTCCCCCGCTCCGCGTCCGACACAAAATCGGCTGACAAGGAGGGCCTCCTGACGCAGCTGGAGCACTACTCCCACATGGTGCGGAAGGTATTCCAGGAGGCCATCGTGATCGAAGCACTGACCACTCCCAGTTGTACGCCATCAGTATCAGAGTACCAGGCGAGTGTGTCAAGTCTTCTGTGGAGCTTCAAGGAGTACACTCTTCAAGACCAGCAGAGGAAGTTCTTGGAGCGCGCGGCGGGGACCTTTGGGTCCGAGCAAGCTTGGCACCAACGCTACGGGGACCTGGATGTGTTCTTCAGCGATCTGGCGGTGTGCTCTCTGACGCAGGCCTACCTGGAGAACGCACACGGCGAGGCCATTGCCCCGAAGCAGGCGGTGAGCGAGACCGCGGCGGAGTATTTCTCGCGACTGGAGACCCGCATGGCCTCCGTCAACTTCTTGGCCGGCAGAGTCCCAAATTGCGTGGAGATGACCAACTTGTCGATGCGCTCTACGTACCGCCGGGGGCTGAAATATGCACCCAAGGTGATGCGGCGCCTGAGAGCCATCCACTTGGATGTCTCCAAACCAGAAGAGTGGGAGAGGAAGGCCGTCGCTGACGACATCCCAGGCACCCACAACGCCTTGTTGAAGATTCGGGAAGTTGCCGAGGAGGTGGAGAGCGACATTGACACGGAGGCGGCTCAGAGACGCTCTCAAGACCGTCCTCCCCGTGCCGTTTCCTTCGCTAACCCACCACCTCGCACCCCCTTCTACAGGCGTACCCCCTCTTCGAACCGCCCAGCTCTTGCCATGCTGGAGAACGGGCCTGCCACCACCGTCGCCGCGGCAGTGACTCCTTTGCCACCACCACCTGGCCTCTCCCGCCCTGATGCTCCGAAAGTCCGCCGGTGCTTCGCCTGTGGCTCTGCGGAGCACATCGTCCGTAACTGTACGGACGAGGCTAAGCTCAAGGAGTGGAGGGCCAATGCACCTGCTCGACTGGCGAACTCCCCTGGGTATGTAGCCGCCGTCGTTTGGGCCATCGAGCAGCAGGAGGACATCTCCTCGGTGGATGGCGTCCCAGAAGAGTTCTCCGAGGAGGTCTTGGCTCTTGCTACCTGTGAGGACGACCAAAGCTACCAGACCCTGGCGGCCCTTGCGGGCATCGAGCTTGTGGAGGGTGACGGCCTTCCCCCGGTGGAGAGCGATGAATGACTGGCCGGCGGCCAGCCCCAGACCCTGCCCTTCGAGGAAGTGAGGTCTTGCCCTGATGATCAGACCCTCTCCGCCCTGGAGAAGCGGGCAGAACCAGTGGAACCCCGACGCGCCCGAGGACGCAGAGACCCTTGGGGCCAACGTCCCCATCCCAAGAGCGTGGCCTTCACCTCTGGGACCCGCTTGCGACGCACCTACCGCTCAGCTGGTGCCCCATCGCCGCCGAGGGATGACTTGTCCAGTCACCCTCTCGCAGGAAGCACCCCCTTCGATGAGCCGTCGCTACCTCTTGATGACGGCCCCGCTTATACACAAGCGAGGATCGAGGGTCGGAGGGGACGGCGAGTTCCCCGGCACAGACCCCCCATTATGGGCAACAACCGCGGGGAGCCCCGCGACCTTCGCCCCCGACCGCGTGTTGTCCTACCGCTGCCCATCTATCAGTCCAACCTCGCAGACCCACGGAAAAGGCTAACTGCGTGGCACTGGAAGAGAGATCTGTACTCCCTTCCCCTCGAAGTCGCCATGCAGAAGGTCCGCAGAGCTCTGCGCAAGTCCCCAGAGGCTGCCAAGGACCTGGTGGATAAAATGTCGGAGCGCGTCCGCAGCCGCGTACACTCTGGGAGTCGATCGCCAAAGGAGCGCGTGAACCGCGCCAACCAGCTGGCAGAGAGGATACGCATTGCCCGCGAACCTCAAGATCGCAAGGAGGGCCATCAGCGAATAGCATTGTGGCACCTCCTTTCACACGACGGTCGCCAGCAAGTCCCCGAACCCTCTAACACCAGCTCCCACGACCTCTACGCGGCTTGGAGAGAGCTGTCGCCTGCCGAGCAGCAAAAGGCAATCGCCACTTCGAGTCCAGACTCTTCCCCAGGTAGCAGGCTGTGGGAAAAGGAGGGCGCACGAAGAGCAGCAGCGAGGTCTTCGACATCCCTCTGCACCCTGGACACTGAAGTGGGCACGATACCTGGGACAGCGGGAGATGTGGGCTTACCTGGCGCCTGGTGCAGTCTGCATGCAGTACACCAGTACAAGATGAGGAAGCTGGGTCCCAGCCCCTTGGGAGCATCCCCTCCATCATCCTCGCTGGCCGAGCCCACAACAGAGACTACATCTTCGCACCATGATAACGCGCCGGCCACTCCGGGAGGAAACCCCGAAGGTTCATCCTATTGCTCAGAGGCGGAGGAGACCTCCGCCCCCAGTTCGCTTTGCTTCACCCAGCAGATGACCACCGTCAGAACGCATGAAGCGGATGAAGCGCCACCCTGTCTCGACAGCCACCCCATCGCTGAAGCCCCTGAGGTGATGGAAGAGGAGTCCTCGGTCAATTCGCTCTGCTTCACCCAGCAGATGGCAGCAGCTGGGACCCCTGAGACGAGAACTGACCACCAGAGCTCCCACCAGCTCGCCCACAACTCCCCTGCTGGCAGCCCTCAGCATGACGAGGACCCTCTCACCCATGGCAGTCTCACCAATAGTGTCACTACACATGTGAGCCCTACTACCAGTGACACCACCCATGTGAGCCCTACCACCAGCGACACCACTCATGTCAGCCCCACCTCGAGCGAATGCACCTCAGCGGGCACCCTGCTGACGGCGAGTGCAGACAACCTCGTCAGCCATCCGCCTGAAGATGTTGATTTGCTGGATGAGGAGTTCTACGCCGCGTGTAGGCAAACGCTGGAAGAATGCCGCGAGGTCTCGGACAACCTCCTCCCCAACCTCAAGTGCAAAAGCATACGCACAGATGGGGGAGTTCAGTGGAAGACCGACATCGAGGGTACCCTCGCAGCGGCACATGATGAAGAAGGACCGCTACTGCTGGTATTCTACGCAACCCTCAGAGGGCACACGGTCAAGGTGCTGATTGACTCGGGGGCCTCTGACAACTTCATCTCGGAGCAGAGCGCTAAGCGATGTGGCCTCACAACACGAGCTGGCTCCGAGATGCGAGTCACCCTGGCGGATGGATCTGTGAAGATCACTGGCGCCACCGCGTACGCCAAGTTTAACACGCACACCACCACGGGCACCTATACGGAGAACGCCCTTGCCCTCCGGATCCTACCACTGGGCATACAGGTGGATGTTATCCTCGGCGGAAGGTGGCTGCGCAGTCACTCTCCTGTCACTCTGGGCTATGAAGGGAATGGCTCCGTCTCCTTCCTCAGGAAGTCCCGCAGTGGCAAGATTGGGGATCGCGTCACCATCACAGGCTGTTCTCCTGGGAAAGCATCTGGGGACAGGTCTCCGAAGGGCACGGCCTGCGCGGGGTTGGTGGACGAGGTGTTCCTGACCCCTGCCCAGCTGAAGAAGTACCTGGTGTATGCGGAGACGCAGAAGCTACGCGGCAATGACGACCCGGAGATACAGCCCGCCTGGCTCATGGTGGCCGAGAAGTCCCCGACGATACTGCTTCTGCCTTTGCAGCCACGGCTATCGACTCTGAGAACGCCGAACCCGCTGCGGATACTGAAGATGCAGAAGTGAGCCCTGAGTGGACCCTCAAGTTTCAGTCAGGACTTCTGGGGTGAGGAGTACAAGAAGGAGATGACGACTGCTCTACCGAACATCGATGGACTCAGACATGACCCCCAAGATGAAGCCAACATTAACCTCGACCCTGAGCTGAGCAAGAAGGGACCTCCCTGCCAGCGCATCTACAAGAAGTCCGCAGAGGAACTCCGCCAACTTCGAGAACGCGTGGAGACTCTGATGTCCAAGGGCTACATCCGACCCTCTTCTAGCCCTTATGCAGCTCCCTGTTTGATGGTCCCTAAACCCGGGAACCCCAAGGAGCTGCGACTGGTGATCGATTACCGGCTCCTCAACCGCCAGACAGTTAATGACAAGTATCCTCTCCCAGACATCCAGATGATGTTCGACGAGATGCAGGGTGCGAAGTTCTTCTCTTCGTTCGACGCGGTGGATGGCTTCTGGCAAGTACCGATGGCACCAGGAGATGTTGAGAAGACTGCCTTCACCACCCAGATGGGGTCATATGAGTGGTTGGTCATGCCGCAGGGGCTGCAGAATTCACCATCTCAGTACCAGCGACGGATGCAGCGGGCCTTGGGCCATCTCCCATTTGTCCGGATCTTCATCGATGATGTGGTCGTCTTCAGCAACACCGCTGCAGAGCACTACGAGCACGTCAAACAACTGCTCCTGACATGCAGGGAGAAGGGCGTCTTCCTCAAGAGGTCCAAGTGCCAGCTGTTGAAGAAATCCTTGCGGTTCCTTGGCCACTGTATCTCCGCAGATGGCTGCAGACCCCAACACGACAAGGTGGCTGCAGTGAGGGACTGGCCCGAGCTGGAAACGGTTACCCACGTCAGGCAGTTCTTGGGCCTGGCGGGGTATTACTGCAGGTTCATCCACTGCTTCTCCGAGATCGCTCAGCCCCTCACCCGGTTGACCAAGTCGGACGTACCCTGGGAGTGGGGTCCCATGCAGCAGTGGGCCTTCGAGGAGTTGAAGAAGGCCCTCACATCAGCGCCAGTGCTCGCCTTGCCCAACATTAAGGGTGCCGCAGACGGCACAGCGCCTTTCGTGGTGCAGACGGATGCTAGCGGCATCGCTCTTGGGGGAGTACTGATGCAAGACAATGGAGATGGTCTTGGGCTGCGCGTGATAGCGTACGAGAGCCGTCAGTTCTCAGCCGCCGAGCAGAATTATCACACCGGCGAGCGTGAGCTAGGTGCTCTACACCACTGTACCACCGTCACCTGGCGGCATTACCTCATCTTCACCAACTTCCGCATCCAGGGTGATCACCGCCCCCTTGAATGGCTGATGGAACCTGGCAGAGAGCTTAGCCGCAGACAGGCACGCTGGTACATGGATCTGGTGGAGGTGGGAGTCCCGAGAATGGAGTACATCAAAGGAGCGCTGCTGTTGGTACCGGACGCCCTGTCCAGAAGACCTGACTTCAAAGACAAGGACGTGCGAGAGGGGTTGAAGGAGGCAGGAGTGATCGACCCCACCTCAGATCTGCCGAAAGACCCCCTGGCAACGCTGGAGTCTGAATGCTTCTCCAGCTCACCACCCGCAGCTCATCCCCACTGGGCCCAGACAGTTGACTGTTGGCTCTCAGCAGTGGAAACCCTCTCCGTGGCGGAACAGGCCATGGACATGGGGGAGACCATCGCTCTCGTTAATCCGAAGCTCTATAAGGGGATGAAGGAGGATCACCTCGACTTCGACATGCCTGACTGGCCTGAAGCTGATAGCGCGAAGCCGACAGAAGCTCCACACCAAACCCCTGACAGAGCTCCACCTCAGATAAGGATAACGAGGAGCATGTCACGCGCTGGAAGAGCCTCTACGACCCCAGCGCCTCCACAGTTGGCGTCACCGAAGACGCGAACGCCTACATCACGAGCTGACGCATCGGAGGCGCCCACTGAGAAGGTGCCAGCGAGCTCACCACCCCCGCAGCAGGCGCCCCAGCAGTCAGCTCCATCCCCGGTCCTTCACCCACAAAAACGGCAGACCCCTCCAGAGGACTCACAGAATTGGCGTGTCCGAGCAGAGTACTCCTCGAAGTACGCCGAGAAGTTTGGACCCTTCGATGTGGACGCCTGTTGTGACTTTGGCGGCCGCAACAGACAGGCGGATAGATTCTGGACAGACTGCCTTTCAGAGAAATGGAGGGGCCTTCGGGTTTGGTGTAACCCTCCATATAACTCCAAGCACATTACAGTGGAGGCGATTTTGAACAAGTATATCGCAGAATGGAAGGCAGACCCAGAAAACACCTCAGCAGTCTTCGTCCTCCCAGATCACCAGTCCAAGCTCCCCGCGTGGCGCAAACTTTTCAGAAAGGCTAATATGCAGATCGTGGAGGTCATCCCTACTCACGATGATAAGGGCGAGCCCAATCAGTTCTTCGAGAACCCAGATGGGAAGGCCTTCGACCTTCGTTGGCCTGTTCTGATAGTACACGCCCCTCCCGCCAAACCACAGCCAGCACGCGTGAGGCACCCGCGAACAGCCCCCGCTGTGATAAGGACAGGTGAGGCAGCAGCCTTCAGAGACGCAACCTCCCAGCAGTCGGACTCAAAGTTCCTGCGCGCGTTGAAAGCGGAGTACACCCGAGAGGGGACACTTCGTTCGCTGCGGGAGAAAGTGAAGGCGGCACCACACCAATGCCTACAGGACTTCAGGCTGGTAGGTGAAGTGGTTTGGAGGACCGCAGCAGGGAGATATCAGTTGGTGCTGGGGGAGGACTCTCCACTTCGAGAAGTAGTGATTCGTCATGCTCATGAGTCATTGTCCTCGGGTCACACTGGGCGAGACAAGACTCTGGAGAGGGTGCTGCGACGCTTCTATTGGCGTGGCGCCGCGGAAGATGTGGGCACCTGGGTTGCATCCTGCGCAGTGTGCCAATCAGTGAGGCCGCGGGGAACTTACCCGGATGGGTTGCTAAACCCTCACAGCATCCCGAACAGGCCATGGCAGGATGTCGCGGTGGACTTCGTCACCGGCCTGCCGGTATCAGAGAGGGGCAATGATGCTTTCGTGGCCTTCACCTGCAAGCTGACGAAGATGGTCCACGTTGTGCCGATGAACTTCGGCGACAGCTCCGCAGCTGTGGTGGCCAGAATCTACTTTGACTCGGTGTGGCGCTTACATGGCGCGCCTATGAAGATTGTCTCTGATCGTGACCCGCGGTTTCAAGATGCTTTCTGGCAGGAACTCATGAGACTGATGGGTGTGAAAGTGGCTCGTACCACGCCGTACAACCCTCGGTCTGACGGCCAGGCGGAACACAGCAACAGGGTTATTGAGGACATGCTCAGGTCCTTTGTTGACGCCAATGTGGAGGACTGGGATCTGTTCACCACTAACGTGGAGTTCGCGATCAATGACTCCAGGAGTGAATCTACTGGCTTCACGCCGTTTGAACTGGTGTTCGGGCTCTCGCCGCTGTCGCAGTTGGATCTTTTCCTGGAGGCCGCGCAGTCCACCGCCGGACGACGAACTGGGGGAGTAGGCACCGCACACGAAGTGGCTGTGAAATTTTCGTCGCAGCTGCGGGACGCCAGGCAGCGGTTGGAGCTGGCTCAACAGCGACAGCGCGAACAGTTTGATCGCAGACACGGGCAGCGAGAGTATGCTGTTGGAGATCTGGTCTGGATAGAGGCGAAACACCTTACGGAGAAGGTGATGGATCGCTCCATCTGTATGAAACTGACCAAGCGCTGGCATGGACCAGTTCCTGTGACCGAACGCTTCTTCAGCGATATACAGATGACCATGCCCGAGGCCGACAGAGGAGCTCCAGTAGCCTACCGCCTACGCCTCCCTCCTCACTGGCGGATTCACGACGTGTTCGCTCAACATCGCCTCAAACCGTACACCCGCGGTCAAGATGCTTTTGCCGCACGCGATCACCTAGCAGTACCTGAAGAGGTGGTAGTGGACGGTCAGAAGGAAGCACACGTTGAGCGTATCCTTGCACGTCGAGTGCGGTCCGTTCGAGGAAAGGAGGTGGAAGAGTGGAAGGTTCGCTGGACTGGCTACTCCAAAGCTCACGACCAATGGAGGACGCGTGACAAACTTGAACGCGGAAGTCCACTTCAACAACTTCGTGAATTCGAGCAAGCGAGACTGCACATGGAAGCGCAAGTCCGCGACGAAGCCACTCGGCGACGCGAGCAGCGTGGCCGCCACTCCGCTCAAGCCGGAATGACACTGGCCCACCTCATCACCAATCCCTGCGATGAACTGGACCAGCTCGAACAGATGGAAGATGATATCCCCCTGCCGTGGGAACGCCAAGAGCGCGTGGAAGATGGGTCGTTGGCACTGGTGACAGAGCTGCTGGCAATACAGACAAAAACAACCCGCACGCCCAGGATTCTCGTACTTTTCAGCGGTACTGGCTCAGTAGAGAGGGAATTCCTAAATTGCTTCCCCTCCGCCTCAGTGGTGACCCTCGACTCCGGCCATATCTGGCAACCCACTCATGTGTGTGACATCCTGCAATGGGACTACAGACAATACCCGCCTGGATTCTTCGATGTTATTTGGGCAAGTCCCCCAAACAGTACAGTCAAGCGCGCACCACTGGTGGACCCCCTGACCTTCCCCAGGCTGACAAAATCGTACGACGAGCATTGCAGATCATTGACTACCTAGAGCCAAAATATTGGTTCATGGAAAACCCCAGAGGTCGCTTCCCTAACGCGCTACGGCTTCGCCCTATGATGCGCCAACTTCCCCCACCGCTGGTGTGTACCTACTGCATGTATGGTACGCAGTACATGAAACCCACCTGCATATGGACGAACTCAGCACCACCCTCGCCCCTGCTACGCAGTACTACTTCAACACCGTGTGCGTGCAGATGGGCAACCGGTGCTCACCCAGAGACTGCTCAGCTTGGACCTCACCCGCAGCAGACTGGAGCAGGTCGATCCGCGAGTGTATACCCCGTGCCAGCACTCCTGCTACGACAACTTTTCCGACATTTACGCCTCCGCGACACTGAAGACCCGCTTTAGATTCCAAGTGGCACCCTTCTTCTTGAAAGTGGTGCCCTGGTAGCGGCAGGCGAACTATGCTCGAAGAGGAACCAGAGAACCTAAGAACTGGAAACAGCAAGGAACCAGAGAACCTAAGAACTGGAACTTAGATGGGTACCTTAACGGAGTGATCCCAGGAGGTAGACCACTCCTAAGGGGGGGAGAGTTGTGCCCGGAGGCACAGCGTGAGCCGATATGTCTATGCGTCCGTATGTGTGTCATCGGGGTAATCTGGGATTGGCACGATGACAGTGAGATTGGGCTTGAAATCACGATGAGAATGAATACCAGATGTCCGGGGTATGACAGTATGACACTATGACACTATGACAGTATGACAGTATGACACTATAGTAGTATGACAGTACTGTGGGGTGTGTCATCGTGGAACTCAGTCAGACCCTCGAAGAATGGTCAGATTCGCATCGGGGTTGAAAAGACAATGAAATCGAATATCAGATATTAAGGTTATGACAGTATGACAGTATGACGCTATGACAGTATGACAGTACAGTAGTATGACAGTACTGTGGGGCAGTCATCGTGTCAGCCTGTTGGCATAACATCTGAATCGAGAATGACGAATCGAAATTAGAAATGAGATCGGATCGAGAACTGAACGTTGAGCCGAAGTGTGACATCGGCTCTCGAGTGGTTGACCCTGCAACCTGAGTGACGAGTGAATAAGTAGAGCACTTGAGAAGTGTTTAGCCTTCAGAACTCGGAACCGAATTATCGTTTGTACCTCAATCTGGCCCTGATCCAGTATATTAGAAAAATCCGAATTGTGTACCTTTGCACGTTCAATCAAAAACATATCTCCGAGCATCTGTCGTCGTGCCCCTGGCACAGAACTTCTGTTGTTAAAATAACGTGCGTTTCGTGTGTCTGCAATTTGTTGATTTGTTTCGTGTGCGTGAAATATGTTGAAATAATGTTAATAAAATGTGGTGTATTAATTAGCTGGAATTTGGTAGCTTTAGTGGATAAGTTATGTATGTTTGAATTATGGTGTTTTTGATGTGTGACTTATAATGTTAACAGGACGTGCGTTTCGTGTGTCTGCAAATTATCGGTTTTTTTCAAGTGCGTGAAATATGTTGAAATAATGTTAATTAAATGTGGTGTGTTGAATTGCTGAAATGTGGTAGCTTTAGTGGATAAGTTATGTATGCTTGAATTGTGGTGTTTTTGATGTGTGACTTCTGTTGTTAAAAAAACGTGCGTTTCATATGTCTGCAGATTGTTGGTTTTTTTCATGTGCGTGAAATATGTTGAAATAATGTTAATAAAATGTGGTGTGTTAATTTGCTGAAATATGGTAGCTTTAGTGGATAAGTTATGTATGTTTGAATTATGGTGTTTTTGATGTGTGACTTCTGTGGTTAAAATAACATGCGTTTCGTGTGTCTGCAAATTGTTGATTTGTTTCGTGTGCGTGAAATATGTTGAAATGATGTTAATAAAATGTGGTGTATTAATTTGCTGAAATGTGGTAGCTTTAGTGGATAAGTTATGTATGTTTGAATTATGGTGTTTTTTATGTGCGACTTCTGTTGTTAAAATAACGTGCGTTTCGTATGTCTGCAAATTGTTGATTTGTTTCGTGTGCGTGAAATATGTTGAAACAATGTTGATAAGATGTGGTGTGTTAATTAGCTGAAATATGGTAGCTTTAGTGGATAAGTTATGTATGTTTGAATTATGGTGTTTTTGATGCGGAACTTCTGTTGTGAAAATAACGTGCGTTTCGTGTGTCTGCAATTTGTTGATTTGTTTCGTGTGCTTGAAATATGTTAAAATAATGTTAATAAGATGTGGTGTATTAATTTGCTGAAATGTGGTAGCTTTAGTGGATAAGTTATGTATGTTTGAATTATGGTGTTTTTGATGTGTGACTTCTGTTGTTGAAATAACATGCGTTTCGTGTGTCTGCAAATTGTTGATTTGTTTTGTGTAGGTGAAATATGTTGAAATAATGTTAATAAAATGTGGTGTATTAATTTGCTGGAAATATGGTAGCTTTAGTGGATAAGTTATGTATGTTTGAATTATGGTGTTTTTGATGTGTGACTTCTGTGGTTAAAATAACGTGCGTTTCGTGTGTCTGCAAATTGTTGATTTGTTTCGTGTGCGTGAAATATGTCGAAATGATGTTTATAAAATGTGGTGTATTAATTTGCTGAAATGTGGTAGCTTTAGTGGATAAGTTATGTATGTTTGAATTATGGTGTTTTTGATGTGTGACTTCTGTGGTTAAAATAACGTGCGTTTCGTATGTCTGCAATTTGTTGATTTGTTTCGTGTGCGTGAAATATGTTGAAGTAATGTTAATAAATGTGGTGTATTAATTTGCTGAAATGTGGTAGCTTTAGTGGATATGCTATGTATGTTTGAATTATGGTGTTTTTGATGTGCGACATCTGTTGTTAAAATAACGTGCGTTTCGTATGTTTGCAAATTGTTGATTTGTTTCGTGTGCGTGAAATATGTTGGAGTAATGTTAATTAATGTGGTGTATTAATTTGCTGAAATGTGGTAGCTTTAGTGGATAAGCTATGTATGTTTGAATTATGGTGTTTTTGATGTGTGACTTCTGTGGTTAAAATAACGTGCGTTTCGTGTGTCTGCAAATTGTTGATTTTCTTAGTGTGCGTGAAATATGTTGAAATAATGTTAATAAAATGTGGTGTATTAATTTGCTGAAATATGGTAGCTTTAGTGGATAAGTTATGTATGTTTGAATTATGGTGTTTTTGATGTGTGACTTCTGTTGTTAAAATAACGTGCGTTTCGTGTGTCTGCAAATTGTTGATTTGTTTCGTGTGCGTGAAATATGTTGAAACAATGTTGATAAGATGTGGTGTGTTAATTAGCTGAAATATGGTAGCTTTAGTGGATAAGTTATGTATGTTTGAATTATGGTGTTTTTGATGCGGAACTTCTGTTGTTAAAATAACGTGCGTTTCGTATGTCTGCAAATTGTTGATTTGTTTCGTGTGCGTGAAATATGTTGAAGTAATGTTAATAAATGTGGTGTATTAATTTGCTGAAATGTGGTAGCTTTCGTGGATAAGTTATGTATGTTTGAATTATGGTGTTTTTGATGTGTGACTTCTGTGGTTAAAATAAAGTGCGTTTCGTATGTCTGCAAATTGTTGATTTTCTTAGTGTGCGTGAAATATGTTGAAATAATGTTAATAAAATGTGGTGTATTAATTTGCTGAAATATGATAGCTTTAGTGGATAAGTTATGTATGTTTGAATTATGGTGTTTTTGATGTGTGACTTCTGTGGTTAAAATAACGTGCGTTTCATGTGTCTGCAAATTGTTGATTTGTTTAGTGTGCGTGAAATATGTTGAAATAATGTTAATAAAATGTGGTGTATTAATTTGCTGAAATGTGGTAGCTTGAGTGGATAAGTTATGTATGTTTGAATTATGGTGTTTTTGATGTGCGACTTCTGTGGTTAAAATAACGTGCGTTTCGTATGTCTGCAAATTGTTGATTTGTTTCGTGTGCTTGAAATATGTTAAAATAATGTTAATAAAATGTGGTGTATTAATTTGCTGGAATGTGGTAGCTTTAGTGGATAAGTTATGTATGTTTGAATTGTGGTGTTTTTGAGGTGTGACTTCTGTTGTTAAAAAAACGTGCGTTTGGTATGTCTGCAGATTATTGGTGTTTTTCCATTTGCTGAAATATGTTGAAATGATGTTAATAAAATGTGGTGTGTAAATTTGCTGAAATGTGTTAGCTTTAGTGGATAAGTTATGTATGTTTGAATTATGGTGTTTTTAATGTGTGACTTCTGTTGTTAAAATAACGTGCGTTTCGTGTGTCTGCAAATTGTTGATTTGTTTCGTGTACGTAAAATATGTTGAAATAATGTGAATAAAATATGGTGTATTAATTTGCTGGAATGTGGTAGCTTTAGTGGATAAGTTGTGTATGTTTGAATTATGGTGTTTTTTTATGTGTCACTTCGGTGGTTAAGATAACGTGCGTTTCGTGTGTCTGCAATTTGTTGATTTGTTTCGTGTGCTTAAGATAAGTTGAAATAATGTTTATAAAATGTGGTGTATTAATTTGCTGCAGCATATTCTCGAAGATGCCTGGTCCTTCTTCCTGCGCCCCCTCCTGACGCAGCTGCCTCCCTGGGATGGTGCCCTCGAGCGCTTTCCTGGCGTTCGCGTTGATGAGGGAGGTCATCTTCACCTGCGTAGAAGGCTGAAAGAGGAGAGTACGGGTAAAAGGAGAGTTGCCCTGCGGAAGGGGAAGAGGGTTTGTAGTTAGTTTCCCGTTTGATAGAACTAAGACAGGAAGGCGACGGGTGGGAAGGTCGGGTCGCGCGCTGTGTCGGCCCCCACTGGGCTCGTTCGGCTTCTCCGATATTTTCCCTGCATGATTTTTCAAAAAATATCTCCACCCTCGCACACAATACTACATAATTTACAAATAAAATTATTATTGTCAGTAAAAAACGATTTTTTTGCCCGTTGAGGTGCATCGTTCCTCCGTGTCCCAGAAGTATTTCAGTGGATAAGTTATGTATGTTTGAATGATGGTGTTTTTAATGTGTGACTTCTGTGGTTAAGATAACGTGCGTTTCGTGTGTCTGCAAATTGTTGATTTGTTTAATGTGCGTGAAATATGTTGAAATAATGTTAATAAAATGTGGTGTATTAATTTGCTGGAATGTGGTAGCTTTAGTGGATAAGCTATGTATGTTTGAATTATGGTGTTTTTGATGTGTGACTTCTGTTGTTGAAATAACGTGCGTTTCGTGTGTCTGCAAATTATTGATTTGTTTTGTGCGTGAAATATGTTGAAATAATGTTAATAAAATGTGGTGTATTAATTTGCTGAAATGTGGTAGCTTTAGTGGATAAGTTATGTATGTTTGAATTATGGTGTTTTTGATGTGTGACTTATGTTGTTAAAAAAACGTGCGTTTGGTATGTCTGCAGATTATTGGTTTTTTTCATGTGCGTGAAATATGTTGAAATGATGTTAATAAAATGTGGTGTGTTAATTTGCTGAAATATGGTAGCTTTAGTGGATAAGTTATGTATGTTTGAATTATGGTGTTTTTAATGCGTGACTTCTGTGTTAAAATAACGTGCGTTTCGTGTGTCTGCAAATTGTTGATTTGTTTCGTGTGCGTGAAATATGTTGAAATAATGTGAATAAAATATGGTGTATTAATTTGCTGGAATGTGGTAGCTTTAGTGGATAAGTTATGTATGTTTGAATTATGGTGTTTTTGATGTGTGACTTCTGTGGTTAAAATAACGTGCGTTTCGTGTGTCTGCAAATTGTTGATTTTCTTAGTGTGCGTGAAATATGTTGAAATAATGTTAATAAAATGTGGTGTATTAATTTGCTGAAATATGGTAGCTTTAGTGGATAAGTTATGTATGTTTGAATTATGGTGTTTTTGATGTGTGACTTCTGTGGTTAAAATAACGTGCGTTTCGTGTGTCCGCAAATTGTTGATTTTCTTAGTGTGCGTGAAATATGTTGAAATAATGTTAATAAAATGTGGTGTATTAATTTGCTGAAATATGGTAGCTTTAGTGGATAAGTTATGTATGTTTGAATTATGGTGTTTTTGATGTGTGACTTCTGTGGTTAAAATAACGTGCGTTTCGTGTGTCTGCAAATTGTTGATTTGTTTCGTGTGCGTGAAATATGTCGAAATAATGTTTATAAAATGTGGTGTATTAATTTGCTGAAATGTGGTAGCTTTAGTGGATAAGTTATGTATGTTTGAATTATGGTGTTTTTGATGCCGAACTTCTGTTGTTAAAATAACGTGCGTTTCGTATGTCTGCAAATTGTTGATTTGTTTCGTGTGCTTGAAATATGTTAAAATAATGTTAATAAAATGTGGTGTATTAATTTGCTGGAATGTGGTAGCTTTAGTGGATAAGTTATGTATGTTTGAATTGTGGTGTTTTTGATGTGTGACTTAGGTTGTTAAAAAAACGTGCGTTTGGTATGTCTGCAGATTATTGGTTTTTTTCATGTGCTGAAATATGTTGAAATGATGTTAATAAAATGTGGTGTGTTAATTTGCTGAAATATGGTAGCTTTAGTGGATAAGTTATGTATGTTTGAATTATGGTGTTTTTAATGTGTGACTTCTGTCGTTAAAATAACGTGCGTTTCGTGTGTCTGCAAATTGTTGATTTGTTTCGTGTACGTGAAATATGTTGAAATAATGTTAATAAAATATGGTGTATTAATTTGCTGGAATGTGGTAGCTTTAGTGGATACGTTATGTATGTTTGAATTATGGTGTTTTTTTATGTATCACTTCTGTGGTTAAGATAACGTGCGTTTCGTGTGTCTGCAAATTGTTGATTTGTTTCGTGTGCTTAAAATATGTTGAAATAATGTTTATAAAATGTGGTGTATTAATTTGCTGAAAATATGGTAGCTTTAGTGGATAAGTTATGTATGTTTGAATTATGGTGTTTTTGATGTGTGACTTATAATGTTAACAGAACGTGCGTTTCGTGTGTCTGCAGATTATCGGTTTTTTTTCAAGTGCGTGAAATATGTTGAAATAATGTTAATAAAATGTGGTGTGTTAATTAGCTGAAATATGGTAGCTTTAGTGGATAAGTTATGTATGTTTGAATTATGGTGTTTTTAATGTGTGACTTCTGTGGTTAAAATAACGTGCGTTTCGTGTGTCTGCAAATTGTTGATTTGTTTTGTGTGCGTGAAATATGTTGAAGTAATGTTAATAAAATGTGGTGTATTAATTTGCTGGAATGTGGTAGCTTTAGTGGATAAGTTATGTATGTTTGAATTGTGGTGTTTTTAATGTGTGACTTCTGTGGTTGAAATAACGTGCGTTTCGTGTGTCTGCAAATTGTTGATTTGTTTCGTGTGCGTGAAATATGTTCAAATAATGTTAATAAAATGTGGTGTATTAATTTGCTGGAAATATGGTAGCTTTAGTGGATAAGTTATGTATGTTTGAATTATGGTGTTTTTTATGTGTGACTTATAATGTTAATTGAACGTGCGTTTCGTGTGTATGCAGATTATCCGTTTTTTTCAAGTGCGTGAAATATGTTGAAATAATGTTAATAAAATGTGGTGTGTTAATTTGCTGAAATGTGGTAGCTTTAGTGGATAAGTTATGTATGTTTGAATTATGGTGTTTTTAATGTGTGACTTCTGTGGTTGAAATAACGTGCGTTTCGTGTGTCTGCAAATTGTTGATTTGTTTTGTGTACGTGAAATATGTTGAAGTAATGTTAATAAAATGTGGTGTATTAATTTGCTGGAATGTGGTAGCTTTAGTGGATAAGTTATGTATGTTTGAATTGTGGTGTTTTTAATGTGTGACTTGTGTGGTTGAAATAACGTGCGTTTCGTGTGTCTGCAAATTGTTGATTTGTTTCGTGTGCGTGAAATATGTTGAAATAATGTTAATAAAATGTGGTGTATTAATTTGCTGGAAATATGGTAGCTTTAGTGGATAAGTTATGTATGTTTGAATTATGGTGTTTTTGATGTGCGACTTCAGTTGTTAAAATAACGTGCGTTTCGTATGTCTGCAAATTGTTGATTTGTTTCGTGTGCGTGAAATATGTTGAAATAATGTTGATAAGATGTGGTGTGTTAACTAGCTGAAATATGGTAGCTTTAGTGGATAAGTTATGTATGTTTGAATTATGGTGTTTTTGATGTGTGACTTCTGTGGTTAAAATAACGTGCGTTTCGTGTGTCTGCAAATTGTTGATTTGTTTCGTGTGCGTGAAATATGTCGAAATAATGTTTATAAAATGTGGTGTATTAATTTGCTGAAATGTGGTAGCTTTAGTGGATAAGTTATGTATGTTTGAATTATGGTGTTTTTGATGCCGAACTTCTGTTGTTAAAATAACGTGCGTTTCGTATGTCTGCAAATTGTTGATTTGTTTCGTGTGCTTGAAATATGTTAAAATAATGTTAATAAAATGTGGTGTATTAATTTGCTGGAATGTGGTAGCTTTAGTGGATAAGTTATGTATGTTTGAATTGTGGTGTTTTTGAGGTGTGACTTCTGTTGTTAAAAAAACGTGCGTTTGGTATGTCTGCAGATTATTGGTGTTTTTCCATTTGCTGAAATATGTTGAAATGATGTTAATAAAATGTGGTGTGTAAATTTGCTGAAATGTGTTAGCTTTAGTGGATAAGTTATGTATGTTTGAATTATGGTGTTTTTAATGTGTGACTTCTGTTGTTAAAATAACGTGCGTTTCGTGTGTCTGCAAATTGTTGATTTGTTTCGTGTACGTAAAATATGTTGAAATAATGTGAATAAAATATGGTGTATTAATTTGCTGGAATGTGGTAGCTTTAGTGGATAAGTTATGTATGTTTGAATTATGGTGTTTTTTTATGTGTCACTTCTGTGGTTAAGATAACGTGCGTTTCGTGTGTCTGCAAATTGTTGATTTGTTTCGTGTGCTTAAAATATGTTTAAATAATGTTTATAAAATGTGGTGTATTAATTTGCTGAAATATGGTAGCTTTAGTGGATAAGTTATGTATGTTTGAATTATGGTGTTTTTGATGTGTGACTTATAATGTTAACAGAACGTGCGTTTCGTGTGTCTGCAGATTATCGGTTTTTTTCAAGTGCGTGAAATATGTTGAAATAAAGTTAATAAAATGTGGTGTGTTAATTAGCTGAAATGTGGTAGCTTTAGTGGATAAGTTATGTATGTTTGAATTATGGTGTTTTTGATGTGTGACTTCTGTGGTTAAAATAACGTGCGTTTCGTGTGTCTGCAATTTGTTGATTTGTTTCGTGTGCGTGAAATATGTTGAAATAATGTTAATAAAATGTGGTGTATTAATTTGCTGAAATGTGGTAGCTTGAGTGGATAAGTTATGTATGTTTGAATTATGGTGTTTTTGATGTGTGACTTCTGTGGTTAAAATAACGTGCGTTTCGTATGTCTGCAAATTGTTGATTTGTTTCGTGTGCGTGAAATATGTTGAAATAATGTTAATAAAATGTGGTGTATTAATTTGCTGAAATGTGGTAGCTTTAGTGGATAAGTTATGTATGTTTGAATTATGGTGTTTTTGATGTGTGACTTCTGTGGTTAAAATAACGTGCGTTTCGTGTGTCTGCAAATTGTTGATTTGTTTAGTGTGCGTGAAATATGTTGAAATAATGTTGATAAGATGTGGTGTGTAAATTTGCTGAAATATGGTAGCTTTAGTGGATAAGTTATGTATGTTTGAATTATGGTGTTTTTGATGTGTGACTTCTGTGGTTAAAATAACGTGCGTTTCGTGTGTCTGCACATTGTTGATTTGTTTCGTGTGCGTGAAATATGTTGAAATAATGTTAATAAAATGTGGTGTGTTAATTGGCCGAAATGTGGTAGCTTTAGTGGATAAGTTATGTATGTTTGAATTATGGTGTTTTTGATGCGGAACTTCTGTGGTTAAAATAACGTGCGTTTCGTGTGTCTGCAATTTGTTGATTTGTTTCGTGTGCTTGAAATATGTTAAAATAATGTTAATAAAATGTGGTGTATTAATTTGCTGAAATGTGGTAGCTTTAGTGGATAAGTTATGTATGTTTGAATTATGGTGTTTTTGATGTGTGACTTATGTTGTTAAAAAAACGTGCGTTTGGTATGTCTGCAGATTATTGGTTTTTTTCATGTGCTGAAATATGTTGAAATGATGTTAATAAAATGTGGTGTGTTAATTTGCTGAAATATGGTAGCTTTAGTGGATAAGTTATGTATGTTTGAATTATGGTGTTTTTAATGTGTGACTTCTGTCGTTAAAATAACGTGCGTTTCGTGTGTCTGCAAATTGTTGATTTGTTTCGTGTACGTGAAATATGTTGAAATAATGTTAATAAAATATGGTGTATTAATTTGCTGGAATGTGGTAGCTTTAGTGGATACGTTATGTATGTTTGAATTATGGTGTTTTTTTATGTATCACTTCTGTGGTTAAGATAACGTGCGTTTCGTGTGTCTGCAAATTGTTGATTTGTTTCGTGTGCTTAAAATATGTTGAAATAATGTTTATAAAATGTGGTGTATTAATTTGCTGAAAATATGGTAGCTTTAGTGGATAAGTTATGTATGTTTGAATTATGGTGTTTTTGATGTGTGACTTATAATGTTAACAGAACGTGCGTTTCGTGTGTCTGCAGATTATCGGTTTTTTTCAAGTGCGTGAAATATGTTGAAATAAAGTTAATAAAATGTGGTGTGTTAATTAGCTGAAATGTGGTAGCTTTAGTGGATAAGTTATGTATGTTTGATTTATGGTGTTTTTAATTGTGTGACTTCTGTTGTAAAAAAACGTGCGTTTCGTGTGTCTGCAAATTGTCGATGTGTTTCGTGTGCGTGAAATATGTTGAAATAATGTTAATAAAATGTGGTGTGTTAATTAGCCGAAATATGGTAGCTTTAGTGGATAAGTTATGAGTGTTTGAATTATGGTGTTTTTTACTGTGTGACTTCTGTTGTTTAAAAAAACGTGCGTTTCGTGTGTGCAAATTGTTGGTATTTTTCGTGTGCGTGAAATAGGTTGAAATAATGTTAATAAAATGTGGTGTGTTAATTAGCCGAAATATGGTAGCTTTAGTGGATAAGTTATGTGTGTTTGAATTATGGTGTTTTTAATTGTGTGACTTATGTTGTTGAAACAACGCGCGTTTCGTGTGTGTGCA
>LGRX02025704.1:0-23749 GCA_001247695.2 Cymbomonas tetramitiformis | reverse complement strand
GGTATCCCTTATCAACCTGGGCGGTACCAGGCCGGAGGGCTGGTGGAAAAAATGGCGAGATACGAATCACAGCATGGATTTGCAATCCCGGATCCCGTGAAATATCCCCAGGGATTCCAGTACATCGAGAAGCGGGAGACGTTTGAGCACGAGGGAAACCCTGAGGCAGACCCTGAGGTAGAGCTGACGGTGACGGTGCTGGAGGATGACATCAACGCTCACCTCGATCGGGTCACAGATTGGTACCCCGTAATGTCTCACTTGAACCAGTCGATGGAGACGCATGTGAAGCAAGTAGCGATGTCCAAGCATTCTATGTTCGGCAGCACGCAAATCAACCACTACTTCATGCACTGGACCGTTGCCAATTTCCGGCCGCAGACGTGGGACCTCTGCGTTAGCATCATGGAGGCTTACAGAAAGTTTGACCTGAAGGGCATGAAAAACCCTTTGGCTTCGAAGACCAAAAAGCGCAAGGCCTCATCTTCGCCCGCTAGCGGACCCTCCAAGAAAGCTGGCAAAAAGGCCACCTCCAACCGACAGGTAAATTGCTTTTTACTTCTGCTTCAAACAGTGTTCTCCCTCCCAAAGCATCCTTTTCTATATTTTAAGACATGCTAAAAATGCTTTTTTTTTTACTTACAGATGGAAGACGAGGTGCAACGAGGAGGCGGGGACCACGGAGCGGGCTCGTCTAGAGGGGCAGGCATTTTGGTGGAAGAAGCTCAGTTTCTCCACAATGCCAAATCCATGGGTATGACGTTCTGGATTAACTTGGGCGGCTTGGCGGGGGATGCGGAGTTCGACAAGGTGGACACGTATCTGCGCCTGATTATTGACAAGGAGATCTCAGTAAAAGAGGGGGGCCAGATGATAAGCCAGTTCAAGAAGGAACGCATGGTGCAGAAGCACTTGGTGTCCGCGGCGGGATTGCAAACCTGGGACGATTTCAAGGCCGAGTTCACCCCCTACTGGAGCTCCCAAGAGAAAATCGAGTCGTTGATCGGCTGCTTACCTTCAACTCAGGGGGGAGCGCGCCGGGGGGGGTATGGGGAAGTTCCGCTAGCGATCTTCAATTACGTCGAGAACGCGCGGGCAAATCTCAAAGAAGCGCAGGCGCCAAGCGCGGCTCACATCCTAGGCTTGCAACAAATCGAGGTGAAAGTCGACATCAAACTCTATCGGGAGGCGCGGACTGACGGGCCGCAGCCTAAGGTTGCAGGAGAGGCAGGCCTGGAGGACGACGAGCCCACACATCATACGGACGTGCCGATGCTCCCTCGTTGGAAGATCGTCAAGGGCAGCATGAACGATTTGAAGGACATCCCGAGGCTGCCCTTCACGGGGACGATCATCGACTGCAATTACGCCCTTGACAAGGAAGACTCCCGACGCGATGACCAAGGGCGAGGTGCAACCGTTCCTGGAGTCTTTCAACGCCAAGACCACCGCCCCGGCATGGACAGTCGCTATCTTTTGCGGTTTCGTCCAACAAAACGATTTCCTGGAGGTGATTGACAATTACTGCTCCGGCCGCGCGGAGCGGTTCTTCTGGCACAAGCAGAACGTGCACATGAACCCCAACAAGTCCGTACGCTTCAATGACGTTGAATGTGGCGTCCTGGGGTACCATGTAAAGAGCGATGCCTAGGGGGAGTCTTCTAAAAAGCCGGAGTGGATGTTCAACTTTGATTTTGGGGACGGTGAACGTCTGAGCCGCGCGTCACTCTTGCGCGGCTTCCCGGTTGTGCACCAGATGTACAAACGCGACGGCAAAGTCGTGAATAACCATCAGAAACCCCTAGCACTGTTGATGGAGTTGATCCAGTGCCACATGCTCGGTGAGAATCCGGGCAAGGTGGATGAGAACGGCCATCCACTCAACTGAATTCTCGACGCTTGCTGCGGCGTCGGCTCGACGTCCATGGCCGCCATGAGGTGTGGTATGAACGCGATCGGCTTCGACCACGACCAGTACATGGTCAGCTCTGCGCAGCAACGGCTGATCAATTTCCACGCCGAGCCCGATCAGGATGCCGAGACGAAGCCAAAACAGAAGAGTGCACCGACGACGAAGGGGAAGGAAGCAGCCACTGTTGAGTCGGATGAAGAAGACTTAGATGAAGATGAGACCGAAGAGAATGCTGAATAAATTAGCAGGATTTGTCGACCGCCCTGACTGATAGTATCAGTCATGCCTCGACGGTATAGGGTGAAAAGTACTCTGCTCGTAAACATTTGAAAAAAGAATGATACATGTATGCATATTTCGGTGTTTTCATTGTACGCATACTGCACTTTTCTAGCTTGTTGCATTTAGGTATCCCTATTTCGCGCATAAATATCACTAAACCCTGATTTTTATGAAACATATATAAATCCAAAAATGACATATGATAATGTCATTTTTATCGAATAGTGTGTTAGTTCTCAATTTTGGATGGAAGCTAGCACCGGTCATTTATAGCGCCTTTGCGGGGGAGTTCGCGGGATTCATCCGGCGGCTGGGGATCCCTTATTTATACTACATCGATGATAATGCCGGTGGGCCGGCCCCAGTGGGAGCCTCGGCTCTTACGAAACAAGAAAGAGCCGCAATCTCGGCGTGCGTCGTCTCGTCATGCATGACTGCGGCGGGATATTTTATTCATCTGGAGAAGACGGAGTTTGTTCCGTCCATGTCCATCACTTGGCTTGGTATTGGTGTTGACCTTGCAAAGCAGGAATTTTTTATCCCGCAGAAAAAATGGGAAAAGTTCTTGAGCCTGGCAACGGACCTGCGAGCTTCGTCAAAAATTTCGGCCAGGGACCTTGAGAGGGTGGCGGGGAAGCTAGTTTCTATGTCAATTGCAGCCCCAGGCATCCTTATTGCATGCAGAAAGCTGTATGTTTTTCTGGCAAAAAAGGCACGATTTTTGTAGGAAAAGTTTTTACCCGGACAGTAAGCAGATGAGAAATTTCAAACTTTACTTGAGCCAACTCTTCCAGCCGTCGTTGATTAAAGTGTCCGCATTCAGAAAGCAGGCCCACTGCTCGATACTTATGGATACAAACGAGGATTTTACGAAAGTCACGGCATCAATCAGAGCGGGGGAATTTCAGGATGAGATTTCGTGTTATCGTGACTTGAGAACCTGCTCGTCGGTGGACCAATCAATCTTGATTTCAGAATCCCATGTTCGAAATCCCAGTGAATCTGGTCCCGCAACGCTGGGACATAATCTTGGATAAAAAATATCTGGGATTCGTCGAGGGTCCTCTCGTCTAACCTGGGTACCAAGAATGCAAAGACCTGGCAAAAAGGCTCTATATATTTGTCGCGGATAACAACTTGGAGCTGAAGGTGGTTTCCTTTGCAAGGGGACCGGATGGGGCGATTGTAGTCCCTGATGAGGAGTCTCATTATTCAATGATGCCACGGTTCTCTCCTCTATTGAACATGATGTTTGGAAAGCACAACATCTACTGCTTCGCGACAGCGGCTAACGTTCGGGGATGCCCCAAAATGCGATTTTGCTCAAGACTGCCGGAGAAAGAAGCTTGTGGCACTAATGTCTTTGCCTATCCGTTGGCGGGAGTAAACTGTTATGCTAACCCGCCTTTTGCTTTAATGGGACCGTTCCTGATGTACGCGACTAACCACACACGGATTTGAGGGTGGATTTGCCCAGTCCACGCACATATGCTATTGCGAAGTTACTTGCATCCACGTGGGTACCTTGTACCTGGATCCAAGAACAGGAATCCTTTACTCCCTGCATGGCTGCAATCTCCCCCCGAAGGGAATCGAAATCTCTACCAGCAAGTGTTTCTAGGGGCTACGAGGGTCAAGATGACTGCGAACGGAACTGTCGACGAGTCCTAAGGCGGAAAGGGTTCCTCCACAGTACCTAAATTAAGCCCATGGGCGGCTCCGGGAATACACTTGCATCAATTCTTACATTTAATATGTGGTTTAATCCAAATACAAGATAAACAATGACCTCTGAGCATATTCAAACACGGTACTTTCTAATGGATGTGAGAAGCATATGGGAGAAGGCTGGGACCGTGAGCGCATACCAAAGCCGGATCACTGCCATGTATGTGTGTGTGTGTATATATATCCCACTGGATACGATAGGCATGCAGGAACACTACAAAGGGGGCAATGCCCACTGACAAAATCCAGCACACCACCATACCAGTGGAAGTAAGAAGCATTCAGGAACAGTGCAGGGACGGACCAAGACATATGCCGATATTCTGTGGTCTCTTCGGAGATATTCATGGCAAACCCGTGTAATACGTGCTCACGCGAGACCAGCATGAAGGATGAGACTGCGCACTTGGAGGGGGGAGTCATAATGTGGGGTCGACATGCGATTTTGCTGTGCGGGCCCATTCTATCACTTGACCACAAAGTTGCCACGGGGTAACAACTTTGACAAAAAGACGATAAGAGCCAGCCCGCAATCGTCCCAGCGGGTATCAGAAGCATTCAGGAACAGGACGTGGTCGTGCTAAGATACCATCGATGTACACACATGTTAAATACAATGCGATGCAGTATGGGTAGATGGATACATGTATTAAACATCACTGCTGCACATACCTGTTATTGTGAGACTATGCAATTTTACGCAACCTCAGCTGCATAGTGATCTCTGAGTATTCTGGACTACACTGAACGGCATGAGATCGGCCAGCAAAATCCAGCCCACCATCATCCCAGTGGATGCGAGAAGCAAATCAAGAGCAGGGCGGGGCCGTGACAAGCTACCGCAAACTCATACATATCCCCAACCCACATGCAAAGCAGCATGGAAAGGTGATACGATGTGACCGATCATCGCCCAACAATAGTTGGTCCCAGGGTTACGGTGTAAGCGGGCCCTGCTGGCATGCCCCCCAGTGGCTCACGGTCGATGGATGGGACCCGTTGGTCCATGGTTATGCCATGCGATGCAGTCACACCACACAGCATGGACACCCCATGTCAAAAAATGAAAACATGCGGGCACCCATAAGTGCTCCCCATAAAAAAAAGAGAACAAGGGAAACCCACAGAAGGTGGACTTCACCATCCTCTGCCTCTCCTTGCAGCAAAGGCAGACGAATCCACCGAGCTCTTCAAAAGGCAGTGCCCGCCAGAGTGGCACCACATGGACAATCTTTTCTGATTCTGGACTACACATACACCCACCCACGCACACCGCCCCGGAAAATCTGGTATGTGTCCCGAATTGTGGGCTGCATTCTTTGATCCCGGGTGTGGGTGTATAGTGCTGCAGCAGACATTCTGTGGCTGGTGCTAAAGAAATCGTACCACGAATACGCCAGACAACTGTATCATAGTTTCAAAGAGAAAGCCCGTCGTGGACACTGGGTGCGCATCCAGTGCTGCACTGCAGGTCAAAATTTCCCTCTGACCCCTTAGAAAAGAATCCATGTTAATGCTCAGGCCCAGGTCAAAATGAAAGGGGAACCCCAATTAATCACAAAAAATTATTTGGTGAGTTATATTTATCTTCGCAGAAACTTCAATGATTTGGTGTTATAGCTAACGACTAAATTTGCATTATTCCCCATCCTTGAAACAATAATTCCAAAGTTTGCCTCTGTATAGGAAGTGACAGTCCTCTGGTTCATGAAGCAGGACGTAAATATATATTTCTTTATGCATCACCAACGTTCATTAGGGTCATCAACTCTTTCAAGCAAGAATCGTTCAATGAAAGGCGGTCAGTTGCGCCTCCCGTTTCAGCAATAGCCTGCGCGGTGAGCATGCAAACCGCCACGCGCAAATATCCGTCATTACCATTCATAGTCTTATTCCAACCCCACAAAGGCTCTTGCCTTGCACATGTTCTGAAGTAGCCGTGCGCCCCACCGATGCTACGATTCAAGATCAGTCACGTATGGATCCTTTCAACATGAACATTATACAAGAAGTGTGGCTTCGACATTTCCCATGCTTTGTCGAGTGGTCAGGCACTCGGATATTTGGACAGTGAACGGCCTCTGACCAGGGCACTAGTGGAGCACGCAAACACACCTGGAGTCTGCGAAGCGTGGATAGCAATGCTTCCAGGCAAACACAAAAGGCACCCAGCGATGTTCACATGGAAGTTGCCATGAGTATGGTCAAGGCCAGCAGTCAGTGGAGCATGCTTTCCATATACACTGCGATGCATCTATCGAAATCATGGATGCGACATATAGCCAGGCCGAGCGGAGACTCCACACAGGGATGGCTTGGGACGAATCGTAAACTTGCCTGCGCCATTTGTTCCACGGAGGTGCGTGAAATGCGCGCAAAGCCCTTCACGGAGAGTCGGAGCTCAGGGCAAAACCGAAGTACAGCGCTGAGATCGGCGGCGATGACGCATTGGCAACCTGTCCAGGATTGTATTGTCAACATCGCCCACCAGTTCTGTTAGATTGACACAAAGGAAAGACTAAGCATACGTTTTGAGAAGCGCGTAAGCAATGTGGACACTTCGGGAGGCAGTAGCCGCCTCCCGCCTTCATTGGTACCCCAACTCTCCGCTTCCTAGATTTCGAGCAGCCTACTCGTTCGAACGCGCCTGAGAGATCCAGGAAAGCGAGCTGGCGGCACTGCTGCGCAAGCCTCATCAGACCAATGCCGGACACGCCCTCCATGTCCGCCCTGCACCGGAGCCCGCACACGGCGCCGCCCGCCCTCCTCCGGCCATCAGAGTAGACTGGCTGCGAACCTTCTCCATGAATTCCATGCAGTGCCAGACTTTCATCCAGGCCATTGCCTCCAAATTAATGCTGGCGGCTCTTGTGCTCCTTTCATGCTATTCGTGTTTAGACATCCACGCGAGCAGGGATAGACGTGCAGGAATATCTTTGCAAGCAATTCCATGCAGGAGTGCCTTCAGCTGGGTGCATGAAAACCTTCAGCAAGCGTAGCACTTTAGTTATCACCCTCAACCCGCGTAGTACAAGCCCCGCAGTTGACACTCGCGTGGTTACATGGCTGCATGCGTAGTACGAGGCCCGCAGTTGACGCGCGGTTACATGGCTTCATGGGTAGTACGAGCCCAGCAGTTGGCACTCACGGGGTTACATGACTGCATGGGTAGTACGAGCCCCACAGTTGACACTTGCGCGGTTACATGGCTGCATGGGTAGTACGAGCCCCGCAGTTGGCACTTGCGCGGTTACATGGCTGCATGGGTAGTACGGGCCCCACAGTTGGCACTTGCGGTTACATGGCTGCATGCGTAGTACGGGCCCCGCAGTTGGCACTCACGGGGTTACATGGCTGCATGGGTAGTAGAAGGCCCATAGTTGACACTCACGGGGTTACATGGGTTGCCATGGGCTTACCAAAGATGCCTCAGGCGGGCATGGGTTGGCATGGGATTACCAAAGGTGCCTCAGACAGGCGTGTTTTGCGAGGCTGCGCAGACTCGTATCACAAATTCGAAGACCGTGACATAACAATTCCTCTAGCAACTGCCAATCCTCCGCCCTCGCCCCCTCCGCCCTCGCCCCCTCCTCCGAGCCCAGAGGCATCATCACTGACTGCTAAGTCAAAGAAAGTGGGCGACATCCCTGCACTTCTCCCATCAAAGCCACTCTTCCCCGGCGCATTTCCACAGCCCACTTCGATCCGAAAGGCACTGATCCAACGCGATAAACAGGCGGGCGGCTGCTCCTGGAGCAAGCAGAAGTCACCACAGAAGCAGATAGTGAACACAGCCACTCGTGAACTGCGCTCGACACGGGAATCAGTCTGCCCAACACCGCCCGACACGGTGTTCCATTTGAAAAACAATGTCTGCATCATTGCAAACCCTAAAGTTCCACGTCAGGCAATCTTAGTGCTGCACTGGAGCATAGCATGGACCGTATGACGCATTACGGTGCGTAAGCTGAACTCGGGGACTTCGAAGCCGGATGCAGGCAGTCACCGGGAGGGCTTGGAGAAATGTCGCCACAGCCTCACGCGACACGTGGCTCAAGTCCAAGCCAACCACTCTCCTCAGCTTAGGACAGCCAGATCCTGCACTCAAAGCCGCCCCGCATAGTCAGCATGCGCCTCCCACAATAGGACCCAAACACGCAATGCTCACTCTGATTGGTGCGCGGCAGACTAGTCGGGGCGCAGGGTTTGAGAGCCGCTGGCAGCGCTCTGATTGGTGCACGGCAGACTAGTCGGGGCGCAGGGTTTGAGAGCCGCTGGCAGCTCTGATTGGTGCGGCAGACTAGTCGGGCGCAGGGTTTGAGCCGCTGGCAGCGCTCTGATTGGTGCACGGCAGACTAGTCGGGCGCAGGGTTTGAGAGCCGCTGGCAGCGCTCTGATTGGTGCGCGGCAGACTAGTCGGGGCGCAGGGTTTGAGAGCCGCTGGCAGCGCTCTGATTGGTGCGCGGCAGACGAGTCGGGGCGCAGGGTTTGAGAGCCGCTGGCAGCGCTCTGATTGGTGCGCGGCAGACTAGTCGGGGCGCAGGGTTTGAGAGCCGCTGGCAGCGCTCTGATTGGTGCGCACTGCTCTGATTGGTGCATAGGGTTTGGGATCTGCCGGTGGTCTTCTGTTTGGTGCGTAGGGTTTAGAAGTAACCAGCGGCGCTCCGTGCGTGATGCAGCGTGGAACAGCGGCGCTCCGTGCGTGATGCAGCGTGGAACAGCGGCGCTCTGTGCGTGATGCAGCGTGGAACAGCGGCGGCGCAACAGGCGGGAACAGCGGCGCTCTGTGCGTGATGCAGCGTGGAACAGCGGCGGCGCAACAGGCGGGAACAGCGGCGGCGCAGCAGCGTGGAACAGCGGCGGCGCAACAGGCGGGAACAGCAGCGGCGCAGCAGCGTGGAACCGCGGCGCAAGGAAGGCGGCTTTGCAGGCAGTGCAATGGATGGGGAAGCGACGTACCCAACGCGCGGAGAGCCGTTGCTGAGAGGGGGACTCCAAGCAAGGCGAGGTACTCCAGGGCTGGGCAGGCGGCTGCGAGCTTGAGCAGCGTCACATTGACACTTTTCAGTATCTCCTCACTCGGTGCTTCATAGCACTGCCCCACCCATTTCACTGTCTGCGCCGCTGTGGAAGCTGCTGCAAGTGCCGGTGAGGAGTCCTGTGCAGCGCCGGCATACGAGGGCGCGGCACCTCGAGGGCCGGCCAGGACCGGGTACTGGCTGAGCCATAGGGTGGTCAACTGCGGCAGGCGGGCGAGAATCGGGTTCAGGGCCTGCAGCTCTCAGACCCACCCCCATCTGCCTGTGAGGAAACATGGGCCCTCCGGCGCAATAGGTCTGTGGCACAAGTCGTAACAGGCAAATTGTTTACAAAGCCCAACTTCGTGGTTCCATTTGTCCTGGTTCCATTTGCCCTCCGGAAAGCTGCTGGTTCCATTTGCCCTCCGGTCGGAACAGAAAAGGCCTCACCTGAAGGGTGGTTCGGGGGCGCAAGCCGCTGTGCATAATGAGAGAAGTCATTCGAAGCGCGACGCCATGCTCCGAGCCCCGCACGCCACTCTCCAACACCATCTGCATCTCCGCTTCGTCAGCCTGCGATCTGTTCACATCCCCAGGTATATCGGAACAGCATTGGGGAACAGCCCCATATTGCTGCGAGCGGCGCAAGAGCTCCAAGTCTGTTTGCGAGCGATGCGCCAGCCTGGCCCTTGCTATACATGGTCATGGCAGGTGAGCACTACCTGGGAAGGCCGTGGAGCATCTTCCCGGTGAGGTCGTCATGAAAGGGCGCAGCCCGCAGCTCTGTGAGAGAAAGCAGCAGGGAAGACAGACCGAGCACCTGCATGCCTCATGCCAGATAGTTAAAACATTTCCATCATTAGGCCGCTCTCAAAACAAACAAAGCAGGTATTGCATGCCATGTTATCAGAGCACCTGTTAGCTCGCATAGACCCCCTGCATACGAACTGTCCTTCCCCGTTCAACCTTCTCATCTACCTGCTCTCTCTAGCTGCCCTACCCCCCCGTGGTAGACATTTAGGGTGTTACATCATTAGTATTGTCTTCTCCATGCTCTCTCCATCCGGTTTCCTCGGGTGCTACAAGGGAGCACAGAAAAGAGGATCTGAGCAGGCACTGGCAACCTTTGTGGAGGCAAATCCTGCGGGCTCCTCCGGGTGTGGCGCCATGTTGAGTGCCGGGGGTCCCATGGATCCCTCCTACCGCGGTGGTAAAGGACCTCAAATCCTGCTTCGTCGTCCGCGTTGCCCTATCTGGGTGTTTCCTATTGCCCTATCTGGGTCCGTCCCGTTGCCCTATCTGGGTGTTTCCTATTGCCCTATCTGGGTGTTTCCCGTTGCCCTATCTGGGCCGGTTCCTGTTGCCCTATCTGGTGTTTCCTGTCCCATTCTGGGTGTTTCCCGTTGCCTCATCCGGCAGCTTTCGTTGCCCTATCCGGTGCTTCCGTTGCCCTATCTGGTGTTTCTGTTGCCCTATCTTGGGTCTGTCCTGTTGTTCTATCTGGGTCCGGGCCCCGCTGCCCTACTTGGGTCCGTCCTATTGCCCTATCTGGGTGTTTCCTGTTGCCCTATTTGGGTGTAAACTGGGTTGCCCCATCTGGGGTGTGTCCGGTTGCCCTATCTGGGTGTTTCATGTTGCCCTATTTCGGTCCGTCCTGCTGTCTCTATCTGGTTGCTTCCTGTTGCCCTATCTGATCCGTCCCGTGTGTCCTATCTGGGTGTTTCATGTTGCCCTACTTGGGTCCGTCCGGCCTTATGTTGGTGTCCTGTTGTCCTACTTGGGTCCGACCTGTTGCCCCCTATCTGTGTTTCATGTTGCCCCACTTGGGTCCGTCCCAAGGCTCCCATGTTGCGTGTCCTGTTGCCCTACTTGGGTCCGTCCTGTTGCCCTATCTGCGTTCCTGTTGCCATATCTGGGTGTGTGTCCTGTTGCCCTATCTGGGTGTGTTTCCTGTTGCCCTATCTGGGTGTTTCCTGTTGCTCTGTCTGGGTGTTTCCTGCTGCCCTATCTGGGTGTTTCCCGTTGCCCTACTTGCGTCCGTCCCGTGGCCCTACTTGTGTCCGTCCCGTTGCCCTTTCTGGGTGTTTCATGTTGCCTTACTTGGGTCCGTCCTTGCTGCCTCATCTGGGTGGTGTGTCCTGTTGCCCTATCTGGGTGTTTCATGTTGCCCTACTTGGGTCCGTCCTGTTGTCTCTATCTGGAGTGTGTCCGGTTGCCCTACTTGGTCCAGTTGCCCTATCCGGGTGTGTGTCTCGTTGCCCTATCTGGGTGTTTCCTGTTGCCCTATCTGGATGTTTTATGTTGCCCTATTTTGGTCCGACTCCGTTGCCCTATCTGGGTGTTTCCTGTTGCCCTATCTGGGTGTTTCCCGTTCTATCTGGGTGTGTCCTGTTGCCCTATCTGGGTGTGTTTCCTGTTGCCCTATCTGGGTGTTTCCGTTGCCCTATCTGGGTGTTTCCTGTTGCCCTATCTGGGTGTTTCCCGTTGCCCTATCTGGGTGTTTCCTGTTGCCCCACTTGGGTCCATCCCGTTGCCCTATCTCGGTGTTTCCTGTTGCCCTACCTGGGTCCGTCCCGTTGTCCTACCTTACAACTCCCATTCCGTACCTTGAGCCTCCCATGGCCTCAGCTTGCCCCATCCTGTGCCCAGCTTCAGCCATCCCTTCGCCCTACCTCCCTCACCTCCTCTCTGCCATCATGCTATTTTCTAGGGCGTGCACCTGCTCGGGGTTGAAGAGGAACACAGGTCCGAGGCAAAGGCGGCGGAGGCTCGGCGCTCCACTGGCGAGTGCAGGCAGCAAGCAGGCGTGATTTTGTTGACTGTGACCCTCCAAGCGCAGTGTTTGCAGGTTGGAGAAGGTGCGGAGCACGTTCGCGAGCAGCAGACTCAAAGGTGTGGCGCTCATGAGGCCGCACACGTGCTTCAACGCCCTGCTCGGTGACAGATCGAGTTTGAGGGTGAAAATTATGCCCGAGGAGAAAGGAAAACATTGGAGGAGCCAAAATGCCGAGTGCGTCAGCCTTCCATTTCATCATATCGCTAACGGCAGGAATGCCTGTCCACGCCACCTCAAAGCCTTCGACACGTTGCAACTGCGCCACGAAGGGTGGTGGGTGTTCCCCTCGTTTGCTGCGACTGGAATGGATAAGAGCTCTCCGGAGTGGAATGGACCGAGCAGCCGAGTGGGAGAAGGCGGGGGTGGCCACGGGTCTTTGAGAACCTGGATATCACTTGCTGCACGCGGACGTGAGAGCGGGGCTGTACCTGGCGGTCAAGTTTCTTGAGCTGTCTCTGCGCAGGGCCAACCCGTCCACTTGATCGTCAGCCAGGCGAACCAAGCCCTCCAAACCCCCGCGTCTTGCCCTCGGACATATGTGTGAAGCCGAGTACCAGCTCGGAGGCGGTAGCGGTAGCAGAGTTCTCCGCAGAACCCTGACAAGTGCAAGCAAGCTGTTTCCCCCAGCTGGAGGGGGTCCGCGAGGCAAAACCCTAAACCTGCGAGTCGAACTGCGCCCGCCAGGGAAGTTTCCAGCGCAGGCGCGTGTGCACGCACTCGCGCAAGCCAGCGCGCCACCCGCAGACGAACAGGATCATAAGCGGAGCACTTACATCGTGGATATGCTAGGTGCAACAAGTTTGCATAGATCCCTCCAGTGCTTGCACGTAAGCGCTGCGGTCGCCCAGGAGCGTAAGTCCTGTTCTCCAACTGACGGTCCTCGCCGCAAAAGCGGAAACGTGATAAGTGCCGCATCACACACAGGCAGGCGCGGCACTTGTCGGAAGCAAGGCACGCGGTGTTCGTGGCGAGGTATTGTTGCCCAAATGTTCAGGACTCCACAGCAAAGTTGATAACACGTCATCGGAAGCAGTCAGATCCTAGAGCATCGCAGTAAAATGATCTATCTATTATTATATCTTGACAAAGGATATACGTAAAATTCATATCTGAACGCAAGTCTATGCAGTCCACTCGGCTGCTCAAGCCCGAAATTTCATCCTCGTCGCAGAGGAAAACGCTGAGGGAGACGGGAGGCAGCCAGCACACCTACTAAAAGAACCTCAAAGAGAGCCGCATCGGGAAGGACTTCGACCGACCGCTGCAAGGGTCCAATTTCGCAACCGCCAGCATCTTCGATTCCACCTACGTGAAGCTCTGAAGCATGCACTGGACGCGTGTGAGAGAACAGAGCACATAGAGCCTAGGCCAGAGAGCGTGCCTCCTGGGCAACGAGCAGTAGAAAGGTTACGAAAAGAAGGGAAGAACAAGTCCGCTTGGGAAGCACCGGCATCGCCTCCCGAAGTGTCGTCGTGTTGTGTCTTGGCTCTTTTGATAAAAGCTGGGCCAATTTGACGCCGGCGCGCCGTCTGTGCAGGAGGCCTCATCGATCAGCAGTTCGAAAGCAGGAAGAAGCGCAGACTTGAATTTAAAAGAGGCTACAAAAGGTATTGTAGATCTGAGTTTGCCTCCAACCTTCTCGCGCTGTCGAACGCTGCACTCCCCTGGCGTGTCTGGCGCGTCCCTTCTGATGAAAGACCAGATGCCTTGTGGAAGCCAGGGGATCGATCATCCGCGCATACCGTCAGCGGGCATTGACGACACGAAAACTTTTGTTCCCCAGATTCACATACACGAAAACATTCCGATGAGTACTTACCAGTACGGTCAGCTTCAAACGTTCGATCCCACTGGTAACGAACGACTTGAACCTTCGATGACTCGGCTTCACTACACAATGAAGGTGCTCCCACGTCTTCTTCTTCCATCAACCTTATTTTCTTTATTTATAAATTCAAAGCAAGAAAAAGCTCTCAGCTGTGAAACTGCCTCCACTACCTGAAAATTGAAGGGAGCACTTTACACCCTGACTTTCCTAGACTACCTATATAACTAATTTCGAGCCAGTCGCCAACCACTTAGAAAAGTTTGCTTAAAGTCTCCGCATATTTTTACTGTTGCGTCTGTAAGACTTCTTTAAATGTGATATAACCATAGATATGCGCCCGTAGCTGTTTAGTATTTTGCGAGGGGTGGCTGTTACATGTTTATAGCTAGAACTCCGACAGCGGACAGCCAGACACCTACGCTAGAAATTTTAATTTACGCTCCAGCCCTCGCCTGCAAACATGCCCTATCAGTTCTTAACAACTGTGAAGTGCACATGCGACTTCCACGTGACTAAAATATGTGGGAAATAAGTAATAACCTATTGATGAGGGTAACCCGGTATATTAGCGAGGAAATTACCTAGGACTACGCGCACTCCAGTGTGGACTTTAAGGGAATCCAGTGACACGGGCGACTGCACCAGATCGTCTGTGTCACAACGAACAGTTCCAGAACGGGTATCTCATACCTGGGTAATGCTCATGTCAGATATATAGTCGGGTGTATATATCGGATAACGGAGAATAAACCCTGAGTTAAGGGTTTCGATATCAGAACGGCAAAAGTCTCAGATTGATAAAAGAGATACACATAAATACTAACGGGTGTTTCCCGTCTACTGGTGACGGTCACCCAGCCTACTATAGGAAGTGACAGGTGACAGTCTTTACTGTCGGTGTGTCACATCCAGCACACCACCTAGGGTGGTGACCGGAGCTAGTAGTGAACGAAGCAAACAAACTCCCTACTCAACTTCAGGAGGAAACTGTAGCACAACTGGGGGCCTGTACTCTTGGTCAGGGCGGTCCCAGGTCACAGCAAGATCGTCAGATACTGCTGTTACTTTGCTAAAACCCTAAACACAACTCAAATTCAGAGAGCTCTTCTGCACATCTAGGAGGCTACACCACAGCTAACTCCCAGGCAGGCACGGCGTGACCAATCCTAGCCACTAGTGGTCTTCGGAGCTGTCTGCCCGGCTCGAAGCAGCGTGACTGTGAAGCAGTTGCCGGCCCCCGGGGCCGGTGATGAATCATTCGTAGAAGAAATTGACGGGTTCTCGATCACGGGAGGCTGCACCACACCGGGATGCTGCCAAGTGCTGCCCGACGGTGGAGCCTCGTCATCTGAAGATGAAGCCGGCGACAGCGGAGGGCCGTTCACAAACAACTCGGCAGGCGGTGGCGGCCCGGGATGCCACGGCATCGGAGCCATGTAGAGGCCCTGCCGTCTCTGCTCCCGCCGCTGGCGACGAGGTGGGATAGCACACGGCATGTCATGAACCATGTCAGTCGGCGAAGCCTCCGTAGCCGGGATCGCCGAGGTAGTCCACGTAGCACCACCGACCGGTGGAGCCGTGCATGTGCGCGCATCGGCACCACCGACACCGGCAACGGCGTGCGGTGCGGCGGCGGCACAAATTACAAAGAGTGCGCACACCAAGGAGGAAGTGAGGAGAGATCTCGCGAACCTCGGAATGCCGTTCCCGCAGCCATACCGTGGTCGCGGCAGTGCCACCGAGTCACCCTCGTCGTCATCGTCGCTCGTGGTGCAAGTTGCGGGCTCGTAGTCGATCACGCGTTCCGGTACTCCAACCGCGGAGAGCAAATTCATGCTTGGGGCCGGCTCGTCGGGCACCAATGCAACCCCCGTGCCCTCAATGAAGTCGGCAAACGTGCGTGTGACGGGAGGGCAGAAGGGGTTTGGCGGACCGGTCCAATCCTCCTCGGACTCAACCGACGCGGGCGGGGAGTGTGCGGGTGGCTCCGACACCACCGGCATGTCGGCAGTGAAGGTGTTGACGTTGAATGTGGAAGCTCCAGCCGCGTGCGCCATCTCAGAGAACTCGGCGACGGCGGACACGAGGACCTCACCGTCCTCCTCGCAGAACGAGCACGCGGAGAGGTCGGTGAAGACCTCCGGCTTCCCGCCCGCAAGCATGCAGAGGGCGTCGAATTCCACGGGGTCGCTGTTGGCATGTAGCACGGCTAGGTGGACGGGCTTGCACTATAAATTGCATAATCAATGAAAATGGCATTAAGAAGTCGCAAGAAGTTTCAAGAACATGTTAGAAGTTATAAGAAATCACCCGAATGCAATATTTTGCATTTTCGATAATTATTGTGGCCACAGGGCTGCTATACAAGTCGCAGATGGGCCGCGGAGCAGGATATGCATGTCTCGTGGGCGCGTGAGATATGCAAATGATACGGTGAAGTTATTAGAAGTTGTGAGAAGTATCTAGAAGTTATTACTAGGCATCGAGCAGTGATATTTCACATCGGGACATATTCACGGGGTGCTGGGGAGCTAATTTCGTCTGTAAACAGACTGCAAAACAGAAAATGCATGTCTCGTGGGCGCGTGAGATATGCAAATGATACGGTGAAGTTATTAGAAGTTGTGAGAAGTATCTAGAAGTTATTACTAGGCATCGAGAAGTGATATTTCACATCGGGTCACATTCGCGGGGCGGTGGGGAGCTAATTTCGTCTGTAAACTGACTGCAAAACAGAAAATGCATGTCTCGTGGGCGCGTGAGATATGCAAATGATACGGTGAAGTTATTAGAAGTTGTGAGAAGTATCTAGAAGTTATTACTAGGCATCGAGAAGTGATATTTCACATCGGGTCACATTCGCGGGGCGTTGGGGAGCTAATTTCGTCTGTAAACTGACTGCAAAACAGAAAATGCATGTCTCGTGGGCGCGTGAGATATGCAAATGATACGGTGAAGTTATTACAAGTTGTGAGAAGTATCTAGAAGTTATTACTAGGCATCGAGAAGTGATATTTCACATCGGGTCACATTCACGGGGCGTTGGGGGGCTAATTTCGTCTGTAAACTGACTGCAACAACAGAAAATGCATGTCTCGTGGGCGCGTGAGATGTTGCACGTGATACGGTGAAGTTATTAGAAGTTGTGAGAAGTATTTAGAGGTCATACCTAGGCAATGAGAAGCGAAATTTCACATCGGGTCATATTCACGGGGTGCTGGGGAGCTAATTTCGTCTGTAAAAAGGGCTGCAAAGCAGAAATTGCATATATTGCGGGTGCGTGAGATGTAGCACGTGATACGGAGAAGTTATTCCAAGTATGTACAAGTCATAACAATATACACCGCAACATGGCCGTATCTACAATATATACAATATATACATCTACATAACACTAGAATCTCACAGAAGTGCCAACAACCGCTGATGCTCCCTCAGGGGTAGCATGTGCACATCCCCCCTCTTAACTAGGCGAACATCACATGCTAGTACGGCTTCACACGGAATCAAGCACTTCTTGCTAGTATCTAAGGTGTATGTATCTCGCACGTTTGGATCCGTCCACTCAAAGTATCTCCCCGAAATCACCGAGTCTCCAGGAGCAAATGTCTGTCTATAGTCATCACGGCGGATCCTCCCGCCGACCTCCGTGACACCAGACAGCGCCTTCACCAAGTAGTAGGCATGTGATGCGTCCGTAGGATCCTTCTTCACCGCCATGATGCTACCACGCCGCACGGCTACACTCACACCCGCCGCATACTCCTCCACCATGCCGCGAATCCTCACGGCGGCCGCGCCCGTAGCCGGCCGCAACTCCACATCTCTCCACGCATCCACGTGGGATGTCTCCAAGCATCCCTCCGAGTCCGGAATGGAGCGCACACACTCCGCATAACAATTCACACAATAGCATGTACGCTCACGTACCATCAACTTCCCCTCGCCCTCCCCCCCTTACAGAATGCAAGCGCTGCGTCCCATCCACCGCCTGGTATGCTGCACCAGCATTGTGATCCACCGCATGCAATCCTCCCGCCTCCTCGTGCAGTGCGTCCTCTGGTACCAAGTAAAAAAACCGTTGATTGAAGCTCGCTCTTGCCTTGGCGTAACTGCTATCCGCACGTCGGCTCAATCTCTCGCAACAGAACGCATGCAGGTCTGCAGCGCAATTGATGCGGGCATACCACTTGTCACCCTCCGATATGACCGCCACCGCCGCTGCGTGCTTGACATGCGCCCCCGCCCCATCCTGCTCCCCCTTGGCATGCGCCGTCTCAAAGAAGTTCCGTTGGCAAGGTACACCTAATGACCACTCGTATTTGCTATTCGCCACATCCGCAAACCCTGCCGCGCACTTATTTTGTCCCGCACAACCATCTGCCCACTCGTGGATAAACAAGGGCTTTGCGATCCCCCTCCCGATGAAGTAGTCTCTGATGATCAACTCCCGCATGTACTGAATGAAGCGGTGATCGTGCTTCCGGTCTTCGCTCAACAAGTACACGTAATCCTTCACCAGCACTGGGTTCTCCGCGGTTGATTCCACCCCATCCACGGCCATACACGCATGTCTCCACACCACGCAGACTAATATGGTCGCCTGCTTCACCACCCAATGCAGACTTTGCACTTCTCGAGGAATGTTCAATGAATGATTCTCCGAGAAGTCAAACAAGAACACCGCATGTCCCAGTGGCAAATCCCTGACGCACGTCTGAAACTGCCGCTGCTGGTGTAATGCCATGAAAGTGTGATATGCATATGGCCGCAGAAACGCGCAATCCCCGCAGCCTTCCAACTTCTTCCACGCCCATGCCTCCGGTTGCCCTGCGGTCGCGCTATTCACTAAGAAGTTCCCCTTGCACTGACAGTTTGGCGAAGCCCCCGGCTCGTGCCCCAGCAACAGCGCCTGCAACTTGGCGATCAAGGCGGCCAGCTTCGTCTTCTTCTGCACAAACTGCAGTCGCCGAATCTCCTTACCATCCTCGTCCATCTGTCCTGTGCCGCAAGTCTCGTAACAAGACCACGGCACTTGCGCCTCATGCTGCACCTCACTGTCACACACTTTGAAGTTGGCCAAGCCGCCACACTTCTCGCACCTCCCTCTCAAGCACTCCATGGCATGCTTATCCCCCACCCGCGGACACAACAAGCTCTCGGCGAAAGTTGAGGTCGACCTCCCCGCCTTTGCAATAGTGCAAACCATTCCCGTGTTCCCCACCGCCTTTCGCCTATGCTCAGGTGTCCTTCGAACCCGTGGGCAACATGTCGCCGAAGTGCACGCACATGGTGAATGCACCGCCTCTCGGGCCTTGTCAAAGCCCTCAAGGACCATTCTCATGTCTTCGTGGTACCTACAACAACAAGATATGTTGTCCTTCCTTCGCAGCCGCACAACATTGTGCGGCTTGCACACCCCTTGCTTCTCAAAGGAACGTTGCCCAATCTTGAGAGCGGGGTACTTGGCTTGAAACCTCCTATATATTACTAGTTGAGAGGCTTCCAACCAATGTTTGCTCACGAACTCCCTCGGTGTTCTCAAAGCACCGGTGTTGGGGTCACGTGCCAACACGACGTCCTTTTTGCAAGGACTAACTCGAGTGTTGTCCGGGTGCAACCAAAAAGCTCTAATAAGAGCACAAGTCGCCATTGTCAAGCATCGGGTAGACAATCTCCGTTCCGCAAGCATCACGCCCTCCCAAAGGCCACGACGCCCTCTCTCCTCAGTTCCCATGTGTGCCCCCTCCCTCAAGTTTGAATTTCCGACCACCCCAAGCGTTCCAACGCGTTGATGCACACCAAGCATCGTGCAAGCCGTACGCACCAAGTTATCCTCGGCCAAGTTGCTCCCAAATGCCGCAGCCGCTATCCCCTCGTTAGACTAACGTTCGCACGTGTGTTTCGTCGTGCTAAGCGTGATAACGCGTCCCTCAAATTCGCCACAACACAATTCTTCACTGTCTCCTCGCGCCGGTCACCTAACGACACCAATGCCGCATTGCACTCCTTGTGCACCTTCGAACTCAAGCCCGCCGGAAGGGACTCGATATACGCCCTCACCGCACCCGCAATGCGGTGAGGGCTTCTCCCAAATGCCGTTCGCATCTTCTCGACCCACCAACCCTTATTCCCGCGCGTCAACTCCTCAAAACCGTCACTTACTTGCGGCAATTGACCTCTAGGACGTTCGTAAGTTTCCTCATGCCCACCTTCCAACTCGTCTGACATTTCCACATCGTCACAAACCTCCTCTGAGTGAGCGTGATTAATATCACCTTGTCCTTTTGCTGATGTCCAGGCCTCGCACAACAAATCTATCTTCCCCACCAACGTCTCAAGCGTATCCATATCATCATCTTTCAGGGGCCACACTCCAAGAGGTATAATGCGAGCGGAATCTCCAACCTCTACGAGAAGGGGTAACAAGTCTATAAGAACGGGAGGAATATCCCAATTCGGTCCCGGATTGTAGGCAGCGTCGGAGCCACACAACGCCAAAAAAACGCTCACTGCAAGCAGCGTAATGTGGAGAGTCGTACATAACACCCCAAATAGCCACGATCGTTGATCCCGCACGAGCGTGACGTTCAATAACCCTTCCCCGATATGCGTCCCTGTCACCAAACAATCTAGTAAGACACACGTAAACCCTTCCTTGACGCGAAGTCTCACAGCAGCACAATCACATGTCTTTTGTACACACGTTTCGGGGTGTAGATATTCATACCGTTAAAGCTTGTGGGATTGGGGCGCCGTTTCGTGCTGCCACCCATATTCGCGCCCTCCTACACCGTTTGCTCCGATTCCAAGACATATCGCGTATGCATATCCATAGTAATATATACAAGTTTGTCTTTCTCTGCAAGCATTTTCACATACTTACTTCCACGAAATGCTTGGGCGGTTTTGTCCTCGATTCATACTGAGCTGACGTGACACGTGCATGAACATTTCTCGTATGTCGGATCCGATCCCAGATCCATCGACGTACGAGAAATGCTTGGGCGGTTTTGTCCTCGATTTATAATAAGCTGACGTCAAACGTGCATGAACATTTCTCGTATGTCGGATCCGATCCCAGATCCATCGACGTACGAGAAATGCTTGGGCGGTTTTGTCCTCGATTTATACTGAGCTGACGTCACACGCGCATGCACATTTCTCGTATGTCGGATCCGATCCCAGATCCATCGACGTACGAGAAATGCTTGGGCGGTTTTGTCCTCGATTTATAATGAGCTGACGTCAAACGTGCATAAACTTTTCTCGTATGTCGGATCCGATCCCAGATCCATCGACGTACGAGAAATGCTTGGGCGGTTTTGTCCTCGATTTATACCGAGCTGACGTCACACGTGCATGAACTTTTCTCGTATGTCGGATCCGATCCTCGATCCATCGACGTACGAGAAATGCTTGGGCGGTTTTGTCCTCGATTTATACTGAGCTGACGTCAAACGTGCATAAACTTTTCTCGTATGTCGGATCCGATCCCGGATCCATCGACGTACGAGAAATGCTTGGGCGGTTTTGTCCTCGATTTATACCGAGCTGACGTCACACATGCATGCACAGTTACTGCGTCTCAGCGCCCCTGTTGGTGCAAGCGAGCGGAAGCCATTCTTGAAGAACACTTCTTAGAGCTAGCACTTCGGAAACTGCAATGACCTCAAGAAACCGAGGCGGAAACAACGCGCCCGCCAGAACCCGTGGGTCGAGAGTGTCCCGGAACGCCCCTGAATACCACCGCTGCCATGTCGTTGGATGCGACAGTAAACTAATTCCAGCGCAGACTTGTAGGGTTTGCAATAGGAGCTTTCACTTTAGCTGTGCGAATAAAAAGTATCCGGCGGTGCAGTGTGGCGAATGCAAAGAGGTACTGGCAGAAGATAGGTGCTGCTATTGTCAAAAGGGGGCTTTCGTTACGCGATGCAAGGTGTGCGGGATTCGCTACCACCCTAAGTGTCAAGAGGCAAGAGGCCTAAAGAGAGATTTGTTCAACTGCGGTCGCGAGGAATGCGTGGAGGAGCCTGGCGGAGGAAGATCGGAGCCCCCTGTCGTGAACATGCACGACACGGAGGCGACGAAACGACGGGGGGAGCTGCCAGGTCCGAAGACCGCCGTGAGGAAAGCATTAGATTGGAATGCTTTCGATCATCCCCTGACAATAGCATACGATAGATGCTATACAGGGCAAGAAGATGGTGAGCACCTTTTCGAATCACATGTTGGTAGAGCCTATAGTCATGCGTATGGATAATGCCCGAAACCCTGCTTGTGTAAACGCGCATGGTTTTGGTGTGGTATGAATTAGGCGGGCTCGACGTGCTGCCTCCGCCCTCACCCCCTCCGCCAGCACCTGAAGTCTGCTGCTTCATCTGCCAGGAAGACGATGGACGTGGAGTACACAAGTGCTCGCACTGCGGTGCGAGCTACCACAACGTCTGCCTTCTAGGCAAAGGCATCGAGGAGGTGAACAATTGTGGTAGACCGGAGTGCATGGCGAAGCGCACGGTCTACCCAACCTCGCAAGCGGAGAAGGACGCTGCGAAAGGACTGCCGCGCTCAAAAGTAGGCGCCCTGCTGCTGGAAGGCGCGCTCAAGCAATGGCCACCGCCCCTTCAAGCGGCCACACCCCCCATGGTTGGTGAGGGGGATGTGGAAGCGCCGTCGGGAGCGGAGCAACCCGCGGACGCTCCCGCCCCCACGAGCACGGAGGTTCTCGCGGCGGGAGAGCCCGCACCGGCGGAGGTGGTGTTGGCTCCGCCCACAATCACGGGGAGCCCCGCGGCGGGAGAGCCCGCACCTGCGGAGGTGGTCGTGGAGGATGCCGCAATCGCATAGGGTCCCGCGGCGGGAAAGCCCGCACCGGCGGAGGTGGTGTTGGCTCCGCCCCCAATCACGGGGAGCCCCGCGGCGGGAGAGCCCGCACCTGCGGAGGTGGTCGTGGAGGATGCCGCAATCGCAAAGGGTCCCGCGGCGGGATAGCCCGCACCGGCGGAGGTGGTGTTGGCTCCGCCCCCAATCACGGGGAGCCCCGCGGCGGGAGAGCCCGCACCTGCGGAGGTGGTGGTGGAGGATGCCGCAATCACAAAGGGTCCCGCGGCGGGAGAGCCCGCACCGGCGGAGGTGGTAGTCGCTCCGCCCCCAATCACGGGGAGCCCCGCGGCGGGAGAGCCCGCACCGGCGGAGGGGGTCGTCGCTCCGCCCCCAATCACGGGGAGCCCCGCGGCGGGAGAGCCCGCACCGGCGGAGGTGGTCGTGAAGGCGCCCGCTGCCGCGGATTGGCCGGGGTGGGCGAAGGCCACGTTGGAGCAACGTGTTGCTTTTTATCCCCGTTGGGTGCATCACCGTGATCTGCCGCAGTTAGCACCGGTGGTGTACGTGGCGGGGGATGGGGTGCATGGGAAGGAGGGGTACACGGAAAAGTCCAAGGGGCGTTTCGAGAGGGGATCCGTCGTGTATCACCAAGGGCAAGTATACAAGGGCGCGTATATTGCGGGGACGATCTTGCACGTGAAAGACCGTGGGTGGTTCACCATATGCGGTGGGCCAATCCACGGCAGATACGCCACCCCGCACCTAACGCACATCTTCAGGATGAACCGGCTCAACCAGGGGAGCACGGATAAGGCCCGTGGTGCCGCCCACTTCAAGACTGAAGAGGGGTCGGACATTGTGTACGAGTGCGCGAGAATCTTCTTCCCGAAGCTCATCAAGCTGCACAAGCACTACGGCTTGGAGAACGGTACGGCATTCTCTTTGTTTGTGTGAATCGGTACTCTTGCGGGGGGTGCTGAGCATGCTTGCGGTGAAATTGCTTTTGTCTAAGTGGTAGCCCCCAATTTCTTTTTGACAAGCTCGACGTCCGATTGTGGGCTCTTCACAGGTGTCTCTTTGCCTCCGATCGTGAGGCAATTGACGGCAAAGGATCTTCAGGGTGACAACTTCTCCTCGCCGCACTACACGCAAGATGACTACGTCTTCGTGGACGTGCCGCGGGGAGCGGGGTGCGAATGCAGAGCCGCAGGGTGGTGCGTCGGCGATTGCCGTCCCGGCGGTGGACGAGGGCGAGGACGTGGATACCGCCGGCACCCCACCGAGGAAGAAGTTGAGGAGCCAACTCGCGGGAGCCAACTCCC